>MU396786.1:0-137417 GCA_022578855.1 Nemania serpens | reverse complement strand
TATTAAAACTATTTTAAAAAAAGTTAACTTTTATAATAGTTTTAAATATAATTGCTTTAAACTTTAAAAAGCTAAAAAATATAAAAAATATATTCCTTTTATTAGAAAATTAATTATAAATAATATTTTAGAAATTATATATTATATAGCTAGAAAAATTTAGAAAAATAATAAACTTTTTTTTTTAGTTACTTAAAAACTTAATAAAATTTTTATTTAAATTATTATAAATTTAAACTTAGCAATAGTATAATTTAGATATATTAAAAATATTAAAAATAAATACTAAAATGTTAAATTGTTTGCTAAAAAAAAAAAACTTTAAAAATTTAAGCTGCTAAAAAAAGTAAGCATACTTATATACTAATATATAGCTAAAAAAAGAAGTTTTAACTTTACTATTTTTAATACTTTTACTTTTTTTAAAAAAAGTAATTTAGTAAAAGTTAGCTTTTTTTAAAAATCTGTTATTAAAAACGGCAGTAGTATTATAACTAATATATATTTTATATTAATTAAGTATATTAATAAAATTAAAACTACTTATATAAAAAAATATAAACTTAATTAAATAGTAATAATAATTAAACTTATAGTAGTTAAAAAGTTTGTTTAAAAAACTAAAAATAGCATTATTAAGTATATAAATACTTTATTTTATTATATAAAAAATAACTTTGCAATTAAAATTAGTAAAGCTTTATTTAAAAATAATAATTTAGCTGCTTAAATTAATAGCTTATAGCAAAAAATTTAAAGTATTTTTATTATATTTGCTAAAAAAACTGCTAAAAAAAAAGATTTAGTAGCTGCTATAATTAATTTTGCTACTATAAAAAATAACTTAAATAAAATAAAAAAAAACCTTACTAAATATGTTATTATAGTTTAACTTTTTTAAAAATTGTTTAAATATATAAAATTAAATCTTATTAATAAAACTGCTTTAGTTTTTATTTTTTTAAGTAGCTTTATTAAGCTAAATAAATCTTTTAAGCTAAGTTTTTTTAGCTTTTTAAATACTTTTAGTACTAGTTATAAACTTAAAACTAATAAGCTTAAAAAGCCTAAAAATAATAAAAAATATAATAAAAGAAATACTTTTTATTTCGATTTTTAAAAATAAAATAGGTTTAGCTTAAAAAACAGCAAAAATAACATAAAAAGTTTAATTTAACAAAAGCTAAAGCTTTTGCATTTATAATTAAACCGCGCTAAATTTTAAATAAATATTATATTAAATTAAGAAGTTATAAACAAAATTAAAAAAATAAAAACTTATATTAAATTAATAAAAATAGCTAATATAGCTATAAAAATAGTAGTACTTAAAATAAATAAACTTTTTAATTTATTAAAAGGTATTTAATAGGTATGCTATAAACGTTAATAAAACTTATATAATTTTAGTTAAGCTTACTATAAATAAATAAATACTTTTTATTTATTAAACAAAAAAAAGGTAACAATTTTTATATTATTATTTATATTTTTCTTGTTTATTTTACTAAGTAATCCTAGATTGCCTATAATATTTATAATAAATTAGTTTTATATTAGCAGTTTTTTTTAAGTATTTAAATATCCGTTTTATTATAGTAATATAATTCTTATTAAGCCTTATTATAAAGCAATTATAAAAAAATATAAAAAAGGTAATATTAAAGCAAGTACTTAATATTATATATATTAATAAACTAATAGCTTATATATATTAAGCTTTATTTTTATTTAAGGTAATATAGTTACTAAGTAGTAGTTTAAAAGGCTTTATTTTTATTAAAGTAGTATTAAAAGTATATTTTAATATATTAAAAATTTTTAAAAATTTTTTAATATATATATTTTATTTAAAATATATTGTTTTATTTAGTTTATTTTTTCTAATAATTATTTTAAAGTAGTATAAGCAAAATGTTAAATTTATTATTTTAAAACAATTACTAAATACTTGCTTAAACTTATTAACTTTTAGTTTAGTAAATTTAGCAATTAATAAGTTGTTAATATAAACTGCTATATATATATATTCTTTAGCAAAAATATCTATATTAGCATTTAGTAATATAAAGCTTAAGCTTTTTAAAAAAACTAGCAAAAGTTTTATATTAAATTTATAGCAACTACTTTAAGCTATAAAAAGCTTTATTTAATAAGCAGAAATAACTTAATCTATTATTAAATTTAAATAATTGCTTAATATAGATTTTCTTATTAATAAATCTATATAAAAAAGCTATTTTTATGTTTATTTATTTAAGCTTAAAGTTTAAAGCTATAGCTATAGCAAATATAGCTTTATAGCTTATTAATTTAATTACTAAAGCAAAAGTTTTATTATAGTTTAATTTTTTAACTTATTTAAAATTTTATACTATTTAGTATACCTTATAATAGGTTATTTTTTTATTAAGTCTATATTTAAGCTTATAAACTTATTTGCTGCTAAAAGGTCTATATTTTTTTAATAGGTTTATTAATCTTTAAGTTTTATTATTTACTAAAAATTTATACTTACTATTTATTATTTCTAGCTAGCTAAACTAATTTATTATTTTTTATGTTTATATAAATAACTTAAGCTTAATTAGTTTAAATAGTAAAACTGCTTTATATATAGTACTAATAAGGTATATGTTATAGCCTAGGTTTCTTAGCCTAGTGTGTATAGCTAGGGTACCAGCTAGTTTATAAGTTAAAGTCTTATATATAAGCTATTATTAATACGAAAGTTTATTAGTTAGTCTTTTACTCTTTAGCTATTAATTTTACTTTATATAGTGCTTTTTTATTTTGGTATTATTGCTAATTTGCCGGTATACTTAGCCTGTTTTATTTTTTAGTTGCCTTATAGTCTAGTTATTTATTAGAGGTTTAGGTTTGCTGTAACAACTTTAATAGCTTTATTTAGGCTATTTATATTTACGCGATAGCTTTATTATCTAACTTTAGCTAGCCTGCCCTTGTTTTAAAAGCCGATTTATAGATCTTATAGCATTAAATCTAACTTGTAAAATAAGCTAAATTACTTTATTAACAGCTTACTGCTTTAAAAAAAAAAAAACTTAAGCTAAAGAGTTACTAGTATATATATAATTTAGATTTAAAATATAATATTAACTTAAAATAGTTTATAAAGTATTTCTTTTTATAGTTAACTTTTTAATAAAAAAATAAATAGCTAGCAAATTTTTGTTAAGCTTTTGTAAATGCTTTAAAAAAGTATAAAAAAAAGTTATATTAGATTAATTTTACAGTTTTTAAAATAAATAACTATTGCTAACCTTTTTAAAATTATTATATATAATAATTATAAAATAAAGATTTTATAAATATAAAATAAATCTAAAGTAATTAAGCTATATTTAAATTATAAATTTATATAATTATAAAAAATATAAGTTATTAGAATATATATATTATAAAATAGTTAAAACTAATATAGTAAAGTTTTTAATAATACTTTAAAAACTTTAATAACTATTTATAATTACTAAAAAATTAAAATAAAAAAAAAACGCTTATAGCTAGTATATAATTTTATTATATAAAGTTAATAAATATATTATATACTAAATTAAAAAGTTAACTAATATTACTTTTTAATACTTAAAAAAGTATAATTTAAGTAATTATATATTATTATAACTTATTTATTATTTATTTTTTGTTTAATTATTTTATTAATTAGTAAAAAAATAATTAATTTATTAACTTAAATAAAGATTAGTTATAAAAGTATTACTAAGTTATACTTAAAGTTTTTATAAAACTTTAGCAAAATAGTTATAAAGTAGGATTAAAATATAAAAATAACTCTTTAAATAAAAAAAAAGACTTTTTTAATTTAAAAGCTAAATTATATCTAAAAGAAAATATAGCTAAAAAAGCTTTTATATAAAGGAATTTTAAGCTATTAAAGCTTTTAAATAATAGCATTTAACGTAATAAAAATAGTTATATTATGCTTTATAATAAATATAGCAATTAAACCTATTAAAGTTCTAAATGTTTTACTAAAAAGAAAATTACTAAATAGTTTGTTTATTTATATATTACTTATTAATATATTAGTTATTATTTAAAAGCGTTATAAAGGTTTTTTTTAGTACTTTAGTAGCTAAAAAGAAAGCTTTAAGCCTAATTTTCCTTTTATATAAAGCTTTTTTTAGTAAATATATATTTTTTAGTCCTATTATTTCTATTAGTTATATTTATTTGTTATATTAGTTAATTAGTTTATTTAATTTATTTAGTTTTAATTTATATAAATTTTATATTTTTATTAAAGTTAAGTTATTATAAATTTGTTATTAAGTCTTAATAGCTTTATTAGCTTAGTTTTATTAATTATTTGTTTTATTAATTAATTTAGCTTTATATTAGGTTTATATTCCTATTAAGGTTGGATTACTATTAAGTCTATAGTAGTTAGTTTTTTATATTACTTTATATAAAGTCTGCTAGTAATACTAACTTATACTATTAAAGCTTATAACTTGTTTTTATTTTTAAGTTGCTATAAGCTTATTTTAAAACTTATAAAGTAGTTATAGCTTAGCTATAACTATTAAACCTAGTTAAATAATTATTGTTTTAAAGCTTAGCTAGGTACTCTATATTTTTATATATATATTTTGCCTTATAGTACTTTAAGTTAACTTAGCTATTTAGCAATAAAGCTATAGCAAACTTTTTTTAAATTATAATTAAATTAGATAAAGCTTTATAGTACTACTTAATTATAATAAAATTTATAGCTTATAGCAGTTTATATAATAGGTAGTATAATAGGTTTAAGCAACCTCTGTTAAATCTTATACTATATAAATCGGGGTTAATTCTAAGTAAAAAAAAGAAATAATTGTTATAGCCTAGGTTTTCTAGCCTAGTATATATAGCTAAAGTACTAGCTAGTTTATAAGTTAAAGTTTTATATATAAGCTATTGTTGGTATAAAAGTCTATTAGTTAGTCTTTTACTCTTTAGCTATTAATTTCACTTTATATAGTGCCTTTTTATTCTGGTATTATCGCTAATTTGCCGGTATACCTAGCCTGTTTTATCCTTTAGTTGCCTTATAGTCTGGTTATCTATTAGAGGTTTAAGTCTGCTATAACAGTATACTATTAGTATAAAAGGCTTATTAGCTAAAGCTATAGTAGTTAATAGTATTTAGTATTAACTGCAGCATTTAACTTTAAGGTATAAAATTTAAATAACTTTTTTATATTTAAAGTAGTATAATAGTAATACTTTTTTATATATTTTTTATTTACTTTTAATTTTTCTAAAGTCTTTTTTTTAGTAGTACTATTACTAAATAAAATTAAAAGCTTATTTATAAAGCCTTATAAAAAAATAAACAATATATAAAAAAGAAAAGTTAGCGGTAAAGTATACTAAAACATAAATTTATAGCTGCTAAGTAAAGTTTTATTAATAAGTTATACTTTATTAAAAGGTTTATTAAAGTTTTTTATAGTAGTATTAAATAAATTAAAATAATATGTTTTTTTTAACTTTAAAATGTTTATTTTAAAAATATTATAAATATATATTCTATATAAAACTTTTAAGTTTTTTAAGTGCTTTTTTTTTCCTTTTTAACTTTATAAATACTTTAGCTAATATTTTAATAACTTTTATAGCATAAACTAATTCTATTAATATTTTAACAGCTTTTATTACATTTTTTATACTTATATGCTTAAGTAGCTATAAAAAGATCAACTAGTTTTATAAAAAAAGATATATATATTGCTTTTTAAAATAAATATTATTAGCTTATATTACTTTTTTAAAATTAAGTATTACTATGTAGTTAATAGCACTGTTTTTTTAATATTTAAGCATTTTATAATTAATTATTTTTTTATTAAAAATTGTTAGCTTTTCTTTAAAAAAGTAGTAATTATTAGATTTAATTATGCATAGGTATGCTAAGTTAGGTTATATATTATACTATATTTAATATAATGTTTTATTTCCGATTTAAAAGCTTAGCTAAAGGTTCTTTAAGTAAGCAGCTATTTTAATTAGCACTAGTTAATATTTTAGATATACTTTATTTACAGTAACATTTATTAATAATTAATAAGTAATCTTTTTAAATACTTTTACTACTTGTTTAGTAATACTATTTTACTAGTATTAGTTTATAGCTAAAAAAAATAAAACAATACTTTTGTTTTAGCAAAAATTTTTAAAGGTATAGTTAGTAAAAGTAAAACCTTAGTTTAAAATAATTAGGTAGCAGCATTATTTAAAGCGTTTCTATTAGTTTAAAAAAGTCTAAATTATTAATAAAAAGTTTAATTATAATTTTATTAAAAAAGTTTAAGTTTTCTAAGTATAATTATTAATTATAACTGCTTATTATATTAAACCGTTATATTTTATAATATAGCTTTTTTTAGTTAGTATATTAGCAAAGTTAATATAAATTAATTTTAGCTTATATATACTTTTAGCTAGCTTATACTAATATAATAATTTTTTTATTTTATTTTTAATATAGGTTTTATATAAGTAGTACTTTTATAGAAAAAAGATATTAGTAATAAAATTTATTAGTATTTAAAAACTTTAATTACTAATATATTTAAAATAGTTATATTAAACTTATAAGCTTAAGTTTAAGAAAAAATAGGTATAAAAGCTAAAGTTAAAGCTAGTAATATTAATATTAGCTTTAGGTATATTAACTAAGTATAAGTTGCTTAAAGTATATATAGTAAGAAAATATTTTTTACTTTTAGTACTAAATGCTTTATTTTATTTAAAAAAAAACTTAGTACCTTTTTTAAAAAGTTATAAAATAAATATAAAGTTAATACTTATATTTAAGCTATATGCTATATTATAAAAGATATTTTAAACTTTTTTGCTATTAATTATTATAGTAAAAGTATAATTGCTAGTATATATAAATATAATAACATTTTTACTAATGTTTATAATACTTAAGCTATTATATTTTTTTATATTTAAAAACTTATTTTATTTAGAAAATATATATTATTTATAGCTAAAGTTTACTATATAAACTTATTATAAGTATATAGCAATTTTTTAGGTAATAAAATTTAAAAGTTTAACTAATTTAAGCTTTATTAAAGTATTAATAGTTTTTAAGCTTATTAGTATACTGTTAAAAACTTTAGCTTTAAGGTTTAAAAGGTTAACTTTAGCTTTAAATTACTTTAATAAATAATTAGGTTTAAAAGCTTTTTAATAGGAAGTATTAGCAGCAAAAATATAAGTTATAAAAAAAAAATCAAAAAAAGGTTTAGTAGATTAAACAGCTATAAAAGAAGCGTTAGTAGCTTTAAGCTAAATATTTTTTTTATACTTTTTTTTTGTTTTTTTTTATTGCTTTTGCTATTTTATAGCGTTTTACTACCTTTTAAGCGCTAGATATAAAAACTTAGTATAATACTTAAAAAATAAATAATTTTATTTATAGTAAATATATTTATAAAAAGTAATAAAAAGCAAACTAATATTTATTTTATATAGTTTTTAACTTTATTATTCCTATTAAGCAGCTATTACTATATTATTAAAAATAACTACCTTTTTAATAATGTTGTTTTAAATATTTTATTTAAAAATAAGTTAGTACTACTAGTAAAAAGCAGTAAAAAAAGTATTAAATAATAAACTAAAAGCTTTAAAGAATTTATTAATTAGCAAAAGTTTTATAATTATATAAGTTTTATTTAAAAGTAGTAAGTTGTTTTAAATAGTATATAATTTAGTAGCTAGCTTAATTATATTGCTATTATAAATATTTAAAGTAGCTAAGTTTTAGTTTTAAATTAAGCTTTAAAAGGTAGTACTACTTTATAGTTTGAACTTTTTAAGTTTATTTTAAATTAAAGCTATTATTTTATAAACTACTTTATTGTTTACTTATAATTTAACTATAAATTTTAAGTAGCTAAAAATTGCTACTTATGCTTTAATTTGCTTGTTTTTTTATTAGTTTAATTAGTTTTTAAATATATTATTTTTTTTGCCTGCTTTTTAAATAAAGGTACTTGCTTATATTTTATTTTAAAGTAAATAACTATATTTCTATATTAATAAATAATTAGCTATTTCTTTTTTAAACCTAATATAGTTTTTAAATAACTTTATTAAACTAATCTTTTAAGGTTTTATATTACTGTTTTTAGTTATAGTTACAATATTTTTGCTAAGCTATTTTAAACTAGATTTTTATGCAAAATATAGCAATATTAAAGTTAAAAATAAGTAATAAGCGCTTATACTTAAGTTTTAGCTTTTAAAAGCGTTAAAAAGGTAGAAATAGTAAAAGTAAGCTTTATAATATAGCTACTTTAATGCTAAAAAGCTTATTATTATTTAAAAATAATAAAAAAAATAAAAAAAAATAAAGGCTTAAAAAAGAATTTTGAAATAGTTTATTAAATAAAAAAATATAAACGTTGTCTTAGTTATTGTTTATAAAAAAATCTAAAGCTATTAAATAAAGTTTAGTAATAAAATAAAAAAAATTGTTTTTATTTAAAAAATTAAAAAATATTAAATAGTATTATTATTATTAAATAACCTGCTTATATTAACTAAATAGCGCGGTAAAATCTATATATATAACTATAAGTAAAAACTATGCTAAAGCTAGATAAAACACTTGTATAGCTAATATATAGCTATTTCGACAGTGCTTTTATTAAATAGTATAATAGCTTATTTTTTAAGTAATACTTTTGTATACTTATAAATATTATAAAAAAATAATTAAAAAAAATAATATAATTTTAAAAAGTAAAACTTTTTAGTAAAAGATTTTATAATTTTAGAAATTTTTATTAAAGTTAAAATTATATACTAATTAATTAATATATTATATTAATATAATTAAACTATATAAGTTATATTAAGTTTAATTTATTTTATAAAGCAAAAAAGCTTTATACTCTCTTTTTGTATACTGTAAATATAATACTAGATAGATGGTAATATTGATATAGTTATTTAAATATGGTTTATAAAAAAAGAAAGCAAAAACAGTGAAAATGGTAGGCTAAAGCTGAGGCGCCGCCTATAAAAGGTGCTATTATAAAATTTAAAGCAAAAAAGTCACGCTAAAACTTTAATAAGAGCTACGTATACTTAGGCATAAAGGTAGATAAAGGAATTAAAAATCCTATATAGTAAGAGGCCTATTTCTTTTACTAACTACTTTAACTACTTTAACTACTTTAACTAACTAATAATTAATTATAATGTCTATATATAATCTAATACTTAAAGCAGCTATTTTATAGCTTTTAAAGCGTTTAAAAATAGATAATATCGATATTAACTACTTAATAGCTATTAAATATATATATTTACTTAATATATATTATTTAGCTTATTTATATAACTAATAACTAAATATTTATAAAATTAATAAACTATTATAGATTATATAAATAGATTTAATAAACTTTTAAAATAAAAATAGCTTTAAGGCCTATTTAAGCAGAGAAAGTATAGCTAATAAATATATAAAAGCTTTATTAATAGCTTAAAAGCTATTATAAAGCTTTATACGATAACGTAGCTATAGCTATCGAAAAACTTAGTAGTAAGCAATAGATATAGCAAGAGCAAAAAGCAAAAGGTAAAGCTTGTATTAACTTGCTTAAGATAGGCGGCTCGGCAGTAGAATTAGAGATCGGCAATAGAATCAGGAATCGGCAGCAGCTAACAAATCAGCAAAAAATAGCCAGAAATATATCACTAAAATAAAACACAGTATCTAAGTCTTCTTAGACATAGTAAATAAGCTAAAGCCTTTATATAAGTTATATAATAACTAAAAAAAAAAAAAATTACTAGTTTTTTAATTAATTTAAAGTTAGTAGCTATAAATAATATTAACGTTAAGTTTAGTTTAATTTAGCGTATATATTAATACTTTAATATTTTTATAATATTAATTTTATAGCTAAAATTAAAGCTTTTAATTTAATAAATTAATTATTAATTAATTAATTAATTAATATAAATTTTAAAAATTTTAATAATTTATATAAAATCTTATATAACTTAGTAATATTTATAACATTATACTGTTTAATAATTCTATAAAAACATATATAAACGCAAAAATAATAATAGTAGTTAATTAATAAAAAAAGTACTAATTAATACAAGGTATAAATAGTATAAATAAGTAGGCCAAGCTTATAACCTATTAAAGATAGTAAAATAAATGGCTTAATAAATTATATTTAAGGTAAAAAAGAAAAGTCAAGGTCTATCCTATAAACCTAGGATATCTAGTACAATATATACCTAATAAGTTGTAGAGTATATCTACTATATTTAATAACCCTGCTTTTAAGATTTTAATCCGAAGTCTTCCACGAACCCTAATCCCCAGTAATACGTGAGCCGGGGATCGATGAAGCAGATAGCAATGACTTGTCCCACGCGGTATTCTTCATTGAGGAATACCACCGATTGTGTCATATATACTAGTAGTAGGCTTGATTGGGTTTATTCAGGGTGTAGAAGGGAGAGACAGTCTACCCAACAGACCTGGGATATTCAGTACAATATATCCCTAAATAGGTGCGGAGCGTACCTATGTTAAGTTAAGTTTAACTAATCCATTTTATAAAGTAAAAAAAAAAAAAAACTATATACTCTCTCGTCGCATACTGTGAATATAATACTGGATAGACGGTAATATTGATAAGGTTATTCGAATACGGTTCGCAAAGGAGCGTACCTATATTTGATAAGTTGTTGGCTGCCTCCTATTGTCAAATGTACTGTCTGGGACGCTCTTCACCTCGTGAGTATATGTATTCATATTTATATTAAGCTAGGCATCCCAAGTCTGTTGAAATACAACAGTGAGCGCGCAAGGCACGGTAGTCCTGAAAGGAGTGGACATGGCATCATGCAATACTACGCTCTTGAAGTATGAATTTAGCATCCAGAACCGCTGTATATAGTGGACGGCTTGCTACGCCCCAATGCCCCCTGGGAGGCTTGCTTTCTCCCCTAGCCATTGGCGTTAAATATTAGCTCTCTGTCTCTCCCTATCTCTCTTCGAATACCCTAGGCCTCTTATCTATACCGTGAACTGAACTTCTGCTGCTATCTAATCTGCTAACGAGACGCCTATTAGACGATAAAATCGGTTGGCGTCGTTCCAGTGACCGGGAAATATGGAAGAGAAGAGAGGTAACAGGCGACCAATCAATCAGTCCAAGGCAGATCCGATCTCGATCTCATTTATCCCCGCAGGCTGCAAGATAAAGTGAACGCAAGTATGGGGGTGACATCGAACCAGCGAGTGAAACCCACGGATGCTTCAGCGAGGGCCTTAGTTACGTCATGCGCGTCGACCAAGCGCTGGAGTTGCGTAGTGACTCACCACTTGCAGGTTCCAGAGAGGCTGCATACATGCACATATCTTCAAGTTCCTGTCTATATCTAGTGTGTCTTCAAAGGCGAAGAATAGGAAACAAAAAGAAGAGCACGGAATATCCCCCGTATAATACCGGTTGAGAAATACAGTATAGTCCGGGCTTCAGAGCTTATGCTTATCTGCGGGCAAACAGTGATGACGCGGTGGGTGTGTTGAAAGGGGCGGAAACAAGGCAAATCAAGTAGAGAGCTCTTCAACTTAACAAATGTCGACTACTAGCAGTTCCCGATTACATATTGCTAGAGGCCAGTGACGAAGTACGTTTTCCTGAAGCCTAGTTACTGCTCCGTCAGCGATCCTAATGTGATCTCATTACCCGAAAAAGTGCATGAGTAGTAGGCGGGCTAACGCAGCTTAACTGTCACTATGTATATCAACAAACTGCTTGAAATAGCTGTGCGTTAAGTACACGAGTGAACCTCGCTGCCTGGCTAATGTGGAGGACGTGTTTAATCATTGCGTGGTATCATGGGATGCTCAAGGGAGGGTAGGGTAAATAGTGATCAATAGTCTATATCGAGATTTAGGGGTTGTTTTCCATTTCACGTAAAGAATAGAGGGTGGTGCGTAATTTCTTCTATATCTTCTTGTTCTATATCTAATTTACTGTGCTTCATTAGCAAGTCTATCCTTCTCTTTAATTTCCGCCCGCCACTGCATCCCTTTCCGGACCAGCACCACTAGGCACGGAGATACCACCACGTAGAATGACGCGATGATAGAGAAGGCCTTGCCAGGGTTGACAGCTATGATTAAGGGCTCAATAGCTGCTGACATACCCGCCCCTAGCAAAAATTTGATGATGTTATTCGATGCTGAGGCAGCAGAGGCTTTCTCAGGCCGAATATCTGTGATGAGGGCGTTGAAGACGCTGGCTACACCAGACAGCCCCAACCCTAGAAAAAAGACGAGGACGACCACCAGGCCAACTGAAACTCGGTTCTCGACTGCCCAGCCCCATGCCGTAATCACGATAATGCTCAGCACGAATGGTGGTATGAGGACTTCTATCCGTACTCGCTCGATGGGAAATTCCGATAGGTCCGTGTGTCGACCCTTGTTGATTGTGATGCCGAGCCGCTTGGCGTGCCGATGGAAGTTCCAGTTCAGGGCTTTGCCCACCACCACCACGGAAACGACCGACCCGACGGCCAGGGGCAGGTAGAGTAGACCGATTGTCAGGCCATTATAGCCGTAGTATCGAGCAAAAAGGGTAGGCGCTGCGGTGCCGACGGCATAGAGCCCCGCAAATAGAAGGCCGCCGTAGGTGGACAGGATGAACATTTCCTTCTCGAACAGGAGGGTCAGCGCGCTGAGAAATTTAGCCCAGGCGAAGTTTTTCTTCGGGATTTCGCCAACAGGCGCAGGCGCGGTGGCGATCTCCACGTCGTGTGACGCGTCTTTACGGCGATTCTGGAGTAGCTGCAGCAAGGTCTGATTGGCCTTCCTTGGTAGGATCGAGCCGTCTCCGACGATTCTGCGGCAGGTCTCTGGGAAGAAGGCGATGAGGATGCCGAGGTTGATGAGACCGGTGATTGCTAAAAACCAAAAGATGTTTCGCCACCCAAGAAACTGCGCAATGGCGCCCCCGATCACTGGCCCTATGCTCGGGCCTAATATCGTGGGAAGAGCGAGGAACGCGGCATACTGGCCGCGCTCGGAGCTGGTGCTGATGTCAGCCACGACACCCTGACAGAGCGCCTGTGTGGATGAGATGGTTATTGACTGCAAAGAGCGCAAGGCCAACAGGGTTCCGTAGCCGTCGCTCTTAGCCAGTGCTATATCGACGATAATGTAGAGAATGAAGCAGATTATGTAGACCGGTCGTCTACCCTTAGCATCTGCGTAACCGCCAATGAATATTGGCGTCACACCTTGGAATATCATGTAGCTAGTGATGGTAAGATTGATCTCCTTGACCGACGTATGCAAGTCATGGGCCGCATTGTTGAGCGCCGGTAAGTATATCTGTGCAGTCCATGATGCGAAGAGTCCACTGAACGCAGCACTGATCACGATGAGCCTCTTTTCCCAGAGGGTGTACACTGAATGCGCTGGTGGTATCACGATGGGTTCCAATTGGGCCGACTCTTTGTCGTCGGCAAGAGCATCAGGGTTGACAGCGACCGTGTCACTGCTGATGTCACTCTGCCTCTGAGGTGGCAGCTCAGTGGTTTGCATGAGTGACGGGTTCTTCTCGTCAGAGAAGGCTTGATGGTCTGGTGCCATTAGCTGCAATCTTGAGTTGAAAAGTCCTTAGCAGAAAGTGAGTGATGATGCGTCGGGAAAGGCTGGTCAGACAGGCAGGTTAGCTAATAGGAGATCCGGCACCAAGATATGCCTTTTCTCTTAATGCTTGAAAACAGGGAACGACGGACGCCGGGCAAGCCGTGCCTGAATTGCCGACTTGTGCTGCTCGCAAAACATCATCAGTCAGCTATGACCATCGGTACCGCACCGTAGGCCAAATTATTGCACGAGAGATTTTACGCTTCTCTTCTTACTAGGCCTAGAGCACCGTCGTCATTGTCAAGATAGGATTATTCCGTTAGAAACGCATCATAAGAGCAAATTGCATGGGGCTCGAGGTGAGGCGAGGCAGGGGCAAAAAAGATCAGCCCGCCCAAAAAGAGCTAGCGGACAGCAGGCTACCAGGGCTGTTTGATGATCGTCGCTCTCCTTTCTCACCCTTGCTCGCTAGTATAAATGTCTCTCCCAAAAGCGCATGATCTCCGAAACGATCGATCGAACGCCGTTGTGGTGGGCCAGAGTAATCTTGCATCTGAGCAACCATCTCAACAACGTGGGAATACTGCCAAGACTAACTATTGGTGGTAAGCTGGAATGAGCCTTTATCGCATGGATAAACGTTGAGTGTAGTGTATAAGGGAGGTATAATAGAACTTTTAAGGTCGGGCGAGGCCTATATGCCGAATCACCTTGCCATAACGGTGAAGAGTTCTAGAACTGTAAGGGAAGCGATTTCAAGATTGCGGACTTCACACTAGCCCAGGATTGAAGGAATGAAGGAGTATGCAAGCTGAAGCTATCAGTAATTCTAAGCGAGCGGCTTTCGGATAGAGATAAGGGCCTCGATCATGGCCGCAACATTCGAGTCGCTCGTCCAGATCCTCGCTGGGGTCCAGGCGATACGACGTGTCATGTGAGATTCACCAATCAGAGTCGCTACCACTCATTAAGCAGTGTTGGTACGAAGTAGAAGTGATCGTAACACTTGACCCTTGTCCCCAAGACAACTGGTTCGGTCTCGGTATCGTCGCAAAATTCTTTCACAACTTGGCTGGGTATTACTTAGACTGGATGTTGAAGCACCTAGTAAGATCAATACGGTAAATGCTGGGATGTGATATTCAGCTTTCTCCAACTTCTGCCACTAGGACTGTAAGCCGCTTACACTATAATTAGGTATCCCACTATGAGATTCGGCCCCCGGCGGCTCTGGTGTTTTGCCTGATTTGGCCGACGCCACTGTGGGATACATACCCAGGCTAGCAGGTATAGCTCAGTGTTTCATGGTATTGCTTGCATTTTTTGCCTCTATCCTGTACACTAAGTGCCGCTGTCAAAGGTACACGGCAGCATGTCAGCATCAAGATACTCTGCATG
Organism: Nemania serpens; assembly: GCA_022578855.1. Lineage (NCBI taxonomy): Eukaryota > Fungi > Ascomycota > Sordariomycetes > Xylariales > Xylariaceae > Nemania > Nemania serpens. The sequence continues at coordinate 122,326 of MU396786.1, read as the reverse complement.
TTGAAGCCGGCGGCCTTTGTCGGGGGTACTGCAAAGCCGTACCAATGATATTCCCAACGCCCTGCCATGGTGGATAAGACTTTGTCTCCTCTTTTAGAGGGGGAACCTGCTGGCTGCAAGAGTACCTAGCTACCAAATGTACCCGAGAGTGAATCGTTGTTTCTTGCCCCCAGAGTTACCCCCACGGTAGCATCTACACTACCTATATACCGATACCTACTAAAACGTATTAAGCTTCTCGAGGCACCATGCCTATCTAAGGTAGAATATTAAAGAATCAATGAGCAAAATACCAGAGAAACGGCAGCATCCTAGCTCCCTAAGTTGCAAAATGTATGCCCTGGAGGCTAATTAACATATATCTGCCAGCGGATATATGACATTTCGAGAAGGATGGTCACGTTCAGAGCAAGATGATGCGTTTTAACGAGGTATGTATTTGATATCTTTAACCTATTCTTCTATGTACTATGTAACCCTTTTATAAGACCCAAAGAGGATAAAACCATGTGCTCAAAGCAGTCGCGCCAGACAAAATCCGCTATACATGACTCACTATTACAGTGTAACAATGGCCGTTGAATTATTAGAAATGCACTAATTCGCCAGAGGCGCCTTGTACTTCTGTAGCGGCCGCCACAGCTTCACGGGTTGGGCTAGTTTGCACTAGTTAGCAATGCGGCCCGCACGGTTGGAGAAGTGTCAGGGAACAACTTACTTAGACTCTCACGCCAGTGAGCTAACGCGCCAGCGACTCGGGATAGCCCCGTGACTGCTGTGATGACATCCGGTTCAAAACCCCTAATGGTACGTTAGCATAGGAATGCGAGGTGACCTCATGAGTGACTAACATGGCTGTGTAAAGGAAGCAGCCCAACAGGTCCGCATTGGCCTTCAGGTTTCTCTCGACAAAATAGGGATCCTGGTTGGCATATTTGTCGATAGCCAGAGACACCTGAATGAGCGGGTTTGCCTCGATTTCTTCCTTGTATTTGCCCATGAGCTCCTCGATAAGGTTTAATCGGGGATCTCTCGTCTTATAGATACGGTGGCCGTATCCGAAGAGTCTCCCCTTGCCCCTCTTGACGGCCTCAATGAAGTAGGGAACACGCTCTGGCGTGCCAATGGTAGCCAATGCCTCATACGCAAGGTCGATGGCACCACCATGCAGCGGACCATAGCCACAGATGATACCACACATGGTGGCAGAAACAGGATCTGAAAGTGAAGAGCCCGCATGCAGCACTCCAGCTGTTGAGTTGGTGATCTCATGATCCGCATATAGAATCCAGAGTTTGTTCAAGCATTCCTCGACTTTGGGGTTCTCTTTCGAGACTCCCATCATCAACAGGAGGTTGCCAATCATTGAGAGATTTGCTTGTGGGGGAGTGAACTCTTTATCGTTCTTGAGACAATAGATGAGCGCTATCGTCGTAGCCATATAGCCGATAGTACGCACAAGAGCTGCGTCAGCAACATCTAGGCGACCTTGGAACATGGCCTTTTGTGTATGATGCGTAGCGCAGGCCGTCTCGTCGGCAGCTGAGAACGCGCTCATACCCGCGATTATCATCGGCATTGTTTCAGCATCGCGACTAGACGTGATGTTAGACCCGTGAATAACAAGCTTCTTTCGGAGCTTACAGTCTGGGATCGGTTGCTTACGGAAATCCTGATAAAACTTTGACGACACTTTCAGGAGGATTCATAGCGTGAGCCATTCCAGCTCGAACATGGTCCTTCTCTGCCTGAGTAGGCAGGTGACCCCAGATGAGGAGATGCATAACATCCTCGTAGACATAATCTTGAAACAACTGCTGGATATTGAAGTCTCTGTATCGAATAATGCCTCGATGGCCATCACTGTCACACACTTGAGTTAATTTCTGGTGCTTGAGTCAAGGGGATGGATTTGACTTACATGAATGTGATGCTAGACTCAACACATGCGGTATTCTGGTAACCTGCATCAAGAACGCGAAGCCCCTGAGCAAACTCAAACTCTGTTTTGGTCTCATTCGAGATTCCACGTTCAGGAACCTGGATCTTGCCAATGTCGGCGGCACGGATGTATCCATCGTTGATTGGGATGTTGTAAGACTTTCCCGTGCGGGAATCGAGCACTTCGAGATGTTCCATTGTAATTTGTCTGAGTGATGCGAGATTTAGATAGTAAAAGTGATACTGTAAGCAGCGGCTTAACTAAAATCAAGGAATGCGATGAGTTGAGAGCACAACTGTAAATGAGTGATATGAATGTATAAGACTTATACTTACTATCTATGATGACTGAAGTGCCTGCCCCTGAGGTGGTGGTCATGTCTAGATCTTGCCTTCATAGATGCCAAGCTCATCGATGGTATCTAGATTGAACGGGCCCTGATCCTGCAATCCTGCAATCCAGCAATCCAACAATCCGGCAATCCAGCAATCCAGCAATCCAGCAATCCCTCAGCCTCCAGATCTCAATCCCAAATACCTGGGAGACCACGTTCTAGGCGGCTAGCGTGCATATGTCACATGCAGGACTTGAGCGTGCGTCGTACGCCTCTATCGTACGTTCTCGATGAACATAGAATTATCCCACGGATAAATTCATACGGCTTCATCGTCTCTTTCCCTAACAGCAAGTTCTACGTTCATCACACCTCTCAACTTAATCGTTTCTCCTGCATCACTCCGCTTTTTACTCTAAATCACCACATCATGGCTGCTGCTGTTGCGTCTACTTCTGGCCTTATTGGCATGTGGAACGGGACTAAAGATGGCAAAGAGGATGGCTTTGTCGACTGGGCCACAGGCAAGACCAACGTGAACAACCCTAGAGAGGTGAAAATTGAGGTCGAAGATATCAGGACGCTCAATCCTCCACCATCCTTTGAGGTCGATGGTTACGGACTTGTTAATCACGAGTCCGCCTTAACCCAGGAACAATTCTTGGCTGGCACAACTCCCGAAGGTAAGATCCAAATACTGCAATGCATTGACAAACTTGTCGTATCTAACTCGCTCTAGGCAAAAAGGTTATTGAGAATGTCTATTTCAAGGAAGTAGCCGAGCTGGTCAAGAAGGTTACTGGCTCCCAAGACGTTCTTCCTTATGTCTTTCGCATACGCCAGAACAACATGCGCCCAGGGACTTTCTCGACGGAGAAGCTCTCCCACACGGCGCTGCCTGTTGCCCACGTTGATCGGGACAACGTGACAGGCGAGAATGGGATGCGTGAGCTCCTGAGCGATCGAGCAGAGGAACTGCTTAAGAAGGGTGTTCGATACGCTCAAGTTAACGTCTGGAGGACTATTGGCGAGCCAGTTCAGCGATGGCCTCTGTGCTTCGTCAACCACAGGTCCGTGCCAAACTGGCATTACACAACGCATATGGCACGGGTTTTCCCCGAAAACGACCCCCGAGTGGCCATCCGGGGCGAGAAGAGCCACGACAGTGTCCTGAAGCACGACCCCAAGTACGTGGCAGTATCCGCACCAATTATCAAGAGACCGACTGACTTTCCGTGCAGCTACAAGTACCATTACGCCAGTGCTCTTGACGTGAACGAGACGCTGGTTTTCTCATCTTTTGATTCTGACATCACCAAGGTCATCCCGCACGGAGCTTTCTGGGACGAATCGAGTCTAGAGGACGCGCCTACTAGACGGTCAATCGAAGTGCGCTGTTGGGTAGTCTTTGAGTAATGTTCGTAAAGCTAGCGGGTGTGCACGTGCCTAGTCAGTGGATGACAGGGAATATTATGTAGTTGTTTTGGGAGAGATCGTCGTTAGGCAGATGATGCGGAATAAAGAACCTGATTCAGCGCTACAAATCCGGATGTGGTCGATGAAGCTAACCGAGGAACCAGCGATATGGTCCTGATCGGCATAGAATATTCCCTAATGCGTATACCTAGTCCCGGGATCGGACCGTACTGCCGCAGTCGGGATCGTTGCATAGTGTAATGCCTCTAGTGTAGTGTACCTAACCTAGTCCAGAGGGAGTCCGAATGAAAATCTTCACGCCCCTCTCCTAGGTGGTACTTACTTAAAAACAATACTACTATTTCGATTCGCAACAGCGAGCTAAACTCAGCTTTTAACCCCAAATGAATCACAGAGCACGTCAAGCAGAAGTTTTTAATTATGGTGGTTGTTTTAGTAAATGCTTGTAAGAAGTGGGTGGTTGCTTCTTAGTTAGCCCTATGCTTAGGGTATATAACGTCATTACTTCTAGTTATAACACACCTTCTTTTACAGTCTCTGACTGGCTAGGTAAATAGGCTGCCTACTTTCTAAACCGACAGCTTTTTAATCTATTTTATCTTTTTTTTATTGGTAATTTATTTTGCCTATTTTAATAATACTACTTTTTTAGTATCCTTAGTAAGGCCTTATATTTATTACTGCTACTTTTTAAACGTTATTTATTAAATTTAATTCTTAATATTTTTTTAATTATTATTTTAAACTTTAGTTTATAACCTTATTAATTGCTTTATTTATAAGCTCTTTTTTTAACTTATTATTATTTCTATATTTTAAAGATCTTAATTTTAACTTTTTTAAGTTAATTGCTAGTTTAAGACTTTATAGAATAGGTTGTCTTATAAATCTTTTAAAACAGCCCTTAAGCCTAGAAATATTAATCGATAACTACTACTTTATTCACACTCTTTATTTAATAAAACAGTATTATTTAGTATATAGTTTTTCAAATTATTTGCTTTTATATATGCTTTAATTTAGTCCGGCATATACTAGGCCATTTATAATCCAGCACTAATGCTAGCTAAGCAATTTAAAAGCTACTTTTATTGCTAAACCTTTTTTTAACTTATTAGAATTATTTTTCTTTTTTATTAAAAACTTATTACTTATAAATACAAACGGTTTGTTAAATAAAGCTAATGCTATATCTATAACTAGTAAATGTTCTTTTTTTTTCAACTTAGCTACCTATAGTACTTTTAATAAAAAAACTTTTATAGCTTGCTAGCTTTAGCAAATAAAATAAAAATTCTGCTGCTTTAAACTAATTTAACCTTTTTAAGTTATTAAAAATATTAATATACTATATAAAGATAAAGTAGCTGTTTTTATAAATAGTTTTTCTTTTTTTAAAGGTTTTTTTAAAAAAAATTAAAATAAAATAGCTATAGCAAAAAACTTTACTACTATTAAAAAATCCTTTAAAGAATAATTCTTAGTATAACTTATTAATACTTTTTTTTAGCTTTTATTTAATAATTTCTATAATTTAAAGCAAAAGGTAAATAAGTCTTTTTTAGCTTATTATTATTATATTTAAGCCTTGCTTGCAAAAATAAAAGCTTAAGATAGCAAAAATATTCTTACTAATAAACCTTTTACTTCTTTTAAGTTATTTACCTTTAGTATAATTATAAGATTTTTTATTAATAAGTTATATAGTAATAGCTTTAAGTTTAAAGCTATTAATTAAAATACTATTAATAAGTTATTTTTAGCTAATTACTATAAAACTATTTAAAATAATTAATATATTTTTAAGAATTATACTATTATATAAAAAAAATAAGCTAAAAATTTTTATATTTAACTAATAAAAAAAATTATTTTATTTTTTTTTAGCCTTTTTATAAATAAAGCTTTTACTAAATCTTATTTAAAGCTTTTTTTTTTAAAAGTTTATTTTTAATTAATAAACTTTTACTTAGTATAAATTTTATTTTAAAACTAGCTTTATTTTTTACTTTATTTAAGCTTATTAGCTGGTTTATAAGTAAACTAAAAGCTTTTTAGCAGACTTTTGCTATAGCTTAAGTATTATTTTTGCAACGCTTATAGCTTGCTTAACTATTTACTGCTCCTTAAGCTACTCTTTAGCCCTAATATTTTCTACCTATAGTACCTAATAGTATAAAAGCTAAGCTTTAGCGTTATATAAACTTTAAAAATTAATTTAATAATGTTGCTACCGGCTCTAATTAAATCTTTATTAGTTTTTAAGATTTTTTTTAAAAACTTTTTCTTTAAAAATCTTTTAAGCATTTTTTAGTTAATAAAACAAAAAAACTTTCTTTATATATATAAATCTATTTTAAATATAAAAAGCTTAAACATTTATATTTAAATTATATAGCTACTAAAAATAATATTTTTTAATAGTAAAAATAAAATATTTTAAAAAATCTTATTAATAATTTTTAAGCTAAATAATAGTAGCTATAAACTATAAAGTTATTTTTTGCCTAGCTATATATTAATTTTATCTTTTAATTATTAAGATTTTTTAAAATTTTTATTTTTATATTGGAATTATATAATTTTAATACTTTCTGCTTTAATGTTATTAAAAAGATTTTTAATACTAGTAATAAAGCTATTGCTTTTAAAAGTATAAAGTTTTATTTCTATAGCTACATTCTTTATAAAGCTAGAAAAACTAAGTTAAACCTTAAAAAATATACTACTAAAAAAAAAAAAAAGCTAAAGTAGCAAATTAAAATTAACTTTTAAAAAAGGTTAAGTTATTAAAGCTTGCTTTTACTGCTACTATATTATTTACTACTTATAGCAAAAATATTACTAATAATTTAAAAACTTAAGTTTTTTATTTTACTATACTTTTTATAAAAGCTATTAAAACTACTTTTAAATGCTATTATAGCAATAATAGGGCTATTCTTATTAAAAGTATATTAAATTTTAAAAAGCTTTAATTTAAAAAAAAGTTGGCTACTACTTAAACTATACTTTTTGCTTGTTAAAAAAAAGGTCTAAAAGAAATATATAGCCGCTAAAGTAAAAAACCTTTTAATTAAAAAAAGCTTGTTAACTAAATTTAAATTCCTTTTAGCCTTTTTAACCTTTTTTAAATTAGCTTTAAAAGATTTATAGCAATAAAATATATAGCTACTTAAATAACTATAAAAGCTAAAAAAAAAGCTTAAAAGATTACTTCTATAAAACGTAAAACTGTTTATTTAGACTTTAATAGTGCTTTAGTCTAGCTTACAAGTATGGCTTATCGTTTAATTCCTATTATTAAGTTTAAGTATAAAAAAGAAACTATAAACATAGTATTTTTAGAAAATTCTGCTTAAGCTAACTAAAGATCCAATATAAACATTATTTTAGATTAGCTAGTTATAAATTTTAAAATTTTTTAGTTCTTTTTAAAAAATATAAAAATGCAGAATTTATTTATTTGCACTTTTACTAACAATTTAATGCTAGTTATATAATATATAGTTATTTTAGTTTATATTAAAACTATTTAAAAAACTATTTAAAGCATTATTTAACTTAAGTTTAATAATAATTTTGCTAAAAGAAGTCTAATTATAATTTTAAGCTTACTTTAGTTATAAGATATAATAGCTTATTTAAACATTTAAGCAAGCTTTTTATAAATTAAAAGCTTTTTTATGTTTCCTTTAATTAGTTACAAACTAGCTATATCTTATAATAGCTCTACTTTTACGTTAAACTTTTAAGTAATAAGTAAACAGCTAGGTCTATTAAAATTAGACTCTAATTCTTTTAATTCTAATTTAGACTATGTAAGCATAAATTATAAGAACATAAAATCTGCTAATAAAAAGATTTTAAAAAACTAAACTTTTTATAATAATTATACCGTTATATTAAAAAACTGCTTAATTTTATATGCCTTACTTTTATTATATAGCAATTTAGCTTGCTAATTTAGTTAGACTTTTTTGTTACCAACTTTTCCTTCTTATTACTTAGTATTTCAAAATAATTAATCTTTTATAATTATAATTAGTAGAAAACTTATACTTTTTAAATCCTTTTAGATAAGCCGATAGCTTAAACATATAAATCTTTAATATTTTTTTCCTTTATTTTAAGTACTAAAGACCTTTCTACTAAAAGCCTTATTATTAAGAAAAAAAAAAGTGTTTATAATAAAATTACCTTAAAGGTTACTTATAATTATAATTCCTTTTATATAAAGCTATTTCTTATAAATAAACGTTTTTAGATTAAAGACCTTATACCTAAATCTAAAATTTTAAATTAAAAAATTAAAAAGTAGTTTACTAAGATTAGTATTCCTTTAGGGCCTTTAGTTTCTAAATATTTTCAAAAAAAAGTTATATATGTTTTATATACTTACTAAGATCTTAATACCGCTAGTATTTTAGATATAAAACCTATAAATCTCTATGTTTACAGAGCTAAACTAAAACCTAAAACTAAGCTATAAAATAAGTTAAAGCAAAAATACTAGACTATTCCTTAGAAATACTAGCTTAATTGCCTAATATAAGAAAGAATAAATACTAGCATATATAAGTCTATAATTATAGCCAATAGCTAATTGTTTAAGTAGTTAAGTTAACTAGTCCTAGTTAATAAAAATTCTAATTACTATAACTTTTTAATTAAACTTTAATTAACCTTTAATTATTAAAATATAAAAGAATATATGCTTAGTATGTTTATTACTTTTATAAATAATGTTTATTAATACTTATTAAACCTATAAGTAAGATCTTATTTAGTGTTTAACTTTAAACATGCTTATTAAACTATCTTATTATACTTTAACTCTTAAAAGATTTTTATATTTTATATACTAGGTTTTCTTTAATTATAACTTATTAAGATATCTTAAAGGTTTTAATCTGCTAGGTTTTTTATAACTAAAGTAATAGCTGTTACTATAAGTTCTATTTTTAAACCGTTATTAAAAAGATCATTTTTCTTTTCTTTATCTGCTAATAGATTAACTTTTATAACCTATTATATAAATAATATTTTTTGTACCTATTTATTTTTTAACAAACAATAAGCCTTTATTAGGTATAAGCTTTTGCTACAACTTAACTAGGCTTAATTTAAGCTCTTTTTTAAAAAAATTTATTTAAGCTACAAGGAAATCCTTACCTTAAAAATAATCTATAAAATCTAGAAAGCTTTAGTTGTTAAGCTAGAAAGATTTAACAAGCTTGCAAACTAGCTTATACTTATTAATTAAATAAGTATTTAATTTTTTTTAGGTACTATAGGCCTAACTTAGAATTAGATAAAAAATTATATAAAGATTTTCTGTTTCTTTATACGACTTATTAAAAACGTTTTATAGAAATAAGATAAAGCAGAAGCGCTATCTTTTAAGCTATTATAAAGCTAAAGCTTAGCTATTCTTAAAATTTATAATTATTAATTTAATTTTTTATATACTATATATACTAATACTTTAAGGTATAAAATAGGCCTGCTAATTACTTAAAAATAAAACGATATTAACGTTTCCTTAGTATATAATAGCTTTTTGTTCACTGTTTTACAGTATAACTATAGCACTTATAAAAGAGAGCTTTTTGCTATAGTTAAGTTTATTAAAAAGTACCTTAGATATTTTTTAAACCTGCTTAGCATAAAATCTACCGTTTATACTAATTATATACCTTTTATATACTTTTTTAACTCTATATATTATAAAAGCATTTATATTTGCTAGGTTTTAAAGCTTTATACTATAAATATAATTATTAAGTATATTAAAAGGAAAAAAAATAAAGCAGCTAATGCCTTTTCTTGTACTATTTTTTTTAACTATAACTATAAAAAAGTCTTTAGTATTTCTTAACTTGGAGCAATAGTTCTTAATAAAGCCTAGATTTAAAAAGATAGCGCTAGCAAATATAGAAAACTCTTTTTAAAAATGTTTTAAAAAAAGGCTAAAAAGCTTTTAAGCAGCCTTTAAATTATTAATTTAAACTTTGCTTTATATTTTTTTATTATTTGGTTAAATAGCTTTAAAAGCAATTTTAATTTAGTGCTAAATAAATTGCTAAAAGATTTTATTAAATCTTTTATAGTTTTTTTAATAACAATAATACTAAAAACAAAAGAAACTTTTTTTAAATATAATTGTAAACTTTAGTACTCCGATATTATGCTTATTCTTTTTATAAGTTTATATAATTTATTAGACCAACTTAAAAGCAAAGTAATACTTAATAAAGCTAAAGAATACCAATTAGTAAATAATTGGTTAAAGCATTATTTAAAGGGTATTTAAAAGAAATGCCTATATTATAATAAAGTAGCTGCTACCTTTTATATAGCTTATAATAACGCTAGCTACTTTTTTTTAACAATAACTTTTTATAAATTTAATTAATTGGTTTACTAGTTAACAATAGCTACTAATACTTACAATTACTACTTAGGTTACCTTAAATATACAAAATTTAGTCTAAAGAAACTAAAGGCTTTTTTACTACCTATTACTATATATGCTCCTTTTTAAATTATTGTTGCTAACTTTGTTAAACCATTTTTTTGCATAGCTATAAAACATTAATACTTTCTCTTAATTGTTAATTATTTTAGCTAATTTGTATAAGCAAAACCTACTAAAAACGTTTATTTAACTACTACTGTTAAATTTATAGCCAAATAAAAGTAAAGCGTTAGTACTATCTCTTTAAGTTACTACTTAAATCTTAAAAAAGCATTTATTTTAGACTTTATATATTATTACACTTTAGAAATTAGTTTTAAAATTATAAATAGCTTTTCTAAGTTTTATAAGTTTACTAGTATAGTAGAAGTTTACTATAAAATATTTTAATTTATACTATTAAAGCTTGCTTTAGCTAAAGAAAAAATAGTTGTTTACTAGAATACCTTTTTGCTAAAGGCTATTATATTTATAAACTCTTAATATATATCTTATATTAATTACTTCTTATTTAAAATATTTTACAAATATTTTTTAAAAGATAAATTAAAATTATATTATTTTTATTCTAGTAATATAAACCTAAAGTTATTTCTTTTAATAAGCACTTTTAAATTACTAACACTAAAATATATAAACAACCTTTATATAAATTAGTATATATGCATTAAATACTATTATAAAAATATTAATAAAGATATAACTACTAAAAAGAAAATCTAAAAGTATACCTACTTTATAAAAACATAAAAATTATTTATTAATAACTTTGTTATAGTTTTAACTAAAAGAAAACTTAAAAAACTATTTCTAAAATAAAAAAGCTTTTTTATTATTTGTAAAAAGGCTAAAAGGTTATCCTTTAAATTTTACTAGCTTAATAAAAAGCTAATTTTTATATATACTTATTATAAAAACACTTTAAAGAAATTTCAGCTTTAGTTAAAATATTTTAAATAACCTAATAATCTTAAGATTTTTTTTAAATAAATAATTTGCTACTGTTAATGCTTATATTAATTAAACCAATATTGAATTACCTTTTTATAATTAGCTATAACTATTTAGTATTAACTTATTAGTACTAGCAATATTAATTATAATTTTAAATATATTTTAAGAATATTTAGCTAGCTTAAACTATTAGGCAATAAAGTAGCAAATAAAAAGTAGCAAATAAAACTATCTTAATAGAATTTTTTTATAATTAAAGCCTTCTTTAAAATTATTTAATCTTATTAGTTATTCTAAATAATAAAGCTTTTTTTATAATTAATACCTTTATTAGAATTATTTAATTCTATTAGTTACTTTAAATAATAAAGCATATACTTATATACTTTATAACTTAAGAAAAAGAATATAAAAAAAAAGCTTTTATAACTTTTTTATAAAAAGCTTTTTAGTAAGTATAATACTTAGTTTTTAGCTATTTAGCTAATTATAACTCTCTGCCTACATTTATAAACAAAGTTTTTCTTTTTACTTAAGTACTCTTGTTTTTTTTTTCTGCATATACTTTTTTTATTTAATTATAACTATAACTATAACTATTTCTACTATTATACCATTAGTTTTTCTTTTTTTCTTTAAATACTTTTTATTTAATACTTTATTTATTATAGCGCTTGCGCTTAAACTTAAACCTTTTATTGCTAAATATACTAAGCAGGTAATATTTTTTAGTATAAATACTTAAACTGTTAGTTACCCCATCTTTATAAAAATAATACCTAATATTTAATAGCTTGCTTTTTGATTTATTAGTTAAAATAAAAACTTTTTAAATTATTAATTATATTTTTGTTTTTTATTTAATGCTTCTAATTAAAAATTGCAGTTTGTTTTTTAGATTGCCTTTTTTTAGAAAGGTATTATAACTGTTTTAAAAAGCTTACTTTTTAACTTTAAGATTACTTTTATTTTATTGTTTAATAACTTTTATTGTTATAGCTTTAACAACTTTTACTTTATTAATAATCTTTTAATTACTTAACCTAACTTAAATACTCTTTTTTTAAACCTTAGTATTTTTTTTTACTTATAGCAAGATTATATAACTTTTTATTTTTATAATACAGTTCTAGCTTTTAGTTTAATTTTACCTTTAGTATAAGTGCTTACACTTATATAGCAATATTTTTTATTTCTTAAACCTAGTTAAACTAATATAAGTAAGTTTTAGTATTATATAATACTTTAGACTTATTATATGCTACTTATAGCAGAGTATTTATACTTTAGTAAAACTTTAGGTTTTATTTTCTTTTTTAAAAGTTTTATTATTTATGTTTTTAAAGTTATTTATAATACTAAAAAGAATAGTTATATATTTTATAAATAAATAGCTAGTGCAGTAGCAAACCTATATAATTTTAAAAAGATTATATTAATTTTGAAAAACAAACCGTTTATATAGTTAAAATGTTTTATAATTAAGCGTTTTTTTAATTACTTTATTCTTATTACTAAATATCTAGCCTTAAAAAACCTTTATAAAACAAGAAATTATATTATCTGCAATTTTAATTGCATTAATTTATATAAGTTTAAGCTTACGTTTATATAATCATATTATATAGCTACTATAGCAAAAATAGCTATAGCTTTAGAAAACATATAAACAATTTTCTGCTTAATTTCTATAGTAGTAAATATTTTTACTAGTTTTTAACGTCTTAATATACTTATAGATACTATTAATACTTAGAAATATTGCTAGCCGTTTTTTCTAATACTTAATCTTTTTTTTAGTATTTTATATCTTTAACTTTAAATGCTTTCTTATAATATACTGTAGCAGCTTATAGCTAATACTAATAAAGATATAATAAATAAATATAAATTATAACTTATTATAATTAAATATTTTTAACTTAATATATTTAAGCAATAAAGTAATAAATATATACTATCTAAGGCAAATAAAAAACTTATTAAAGCTTTTAATAAAGCAAAAATTATAAGAAATAAGATATAGCTATTATAGGCTATAATTCAAGCTACTGCTTATATAAATAAACTTAATAAAGCAACATAAAATAAGGCAATTTAGAAAGCTACTTAAGCTAAAAAAATCTAAAATATTAGCCCTTCTTTTTTACTTCTTAAAAAATTTCAAATTTTTAACCTATAAAAAAAGCTTAACTAGCTAGCTTTTTAGTTTTTAATTAGTAAAATACCTTTTAATATTATAAATAAAAGTAACTTATTACTTTTAAATAAAAACTATATAATCTGCCAGTAGTTTTTTTTTTAAAAAATAAAAATAAGTACTTTTTTTTGCTTTTATTTCTTTTACTTTTTATATTTAATTATCTAGTTGTTTAAAAATAAGACTTATTTTTTATATCGTACTACTATATAACCTTTAACACTAGTCTTTTTAATTATTCTACCAGCCCTTTTAGTTATTTAATCAGCTTTTTTAGTTATTTTATTAGCTTTTTCGGTTATTTAACCAGCTTTTTAAGTCATTTAGCCTAACTTTCAAATCATTTATAGTTATTTTAAAAGTTTAGCTACCCTAGTTAAAAAAAACATAAGTTATATTTAAAATCGCTTTTAAATCTTTTGTATTAAACTATATACTATAACTAAACTATATTTTCTAAATAAGTAAAAAGAAAAAATAAATACTATTATCTAGTAATACAAAAACCTTTTAAAAGATTTTGCTTATACTTTTAAAAAAAACATTAATATAGTAATTAAAAAACTATAGCTTAATATAAAAGATAGCTTATTTTAATAAGCCTTACTACTTATAGTAATTTAAAATTATTTAAACTAAAGAATTAATTTTAGTAAAAAAAAGAATTAAAAAATAAGTATTTATATATTAATTAATAAATTATTATAAAATTTTTGCTAAAGTATTTTGTTTTACCTTAGGAGTAATAAGTAGTTACTTCTTAGTTAGCCTTATACTTAAGATATATAACGTTATTACTTTTAGTTATAATATACCTTTTTTTACAGTTTCTGACTAGCTAGATAAATAGGCTACCCACTTTTTAAACCAACAGCTTTCCAATCCATCTTATCCTTTTTCTGTTAGTAATTCATTTTGCCTATTTTGGTAATACTACCTTTTTGTAAGCTGTTCTAACTAACTGCCAGGTATTGTATGACATAACAAGTAACTTCTGAAAAGCTTGAGGGTTAGGTATCTTAAAGGTGTGTGAAATCTTCTTTCGGACTGGGACTTGCCTGTGCACTACATACCAGTGTAAGTACCTACACGATCATGGTACACTACCTTGTCCAAGCCAAAGTTCGCTCAGTACTGGGCGAATTCAAGGCTGACTCTGGGCTGACTAAACAAGTACCCTTATCCTTTCCTTATCCCACTCCTGTCGTACTCTGGCTTGGCTCATGATTGGGTATCTACGGCCCACGAGTGTCGCAAACCAACGCCGTTATGGCGATATTAGCCATGACGGTGTGTATTTGCGATATTAGCCACGACGGTATATATCCGCGACCCCCCAGTCCCGTCACCTGAGGGCTATTTTTGCACTTCAAGCGTTCACGACGCAGATGACATGTGTCGATGCATAATGTGGCTTATCTATGTGAAGAACGGTTCGGCTGACTGGCTGATAAGACCTACGATACCGTCATCCAGCTGATGCACAGGGTCCTACGAGACCCCTCCTTTGGGGTGGATGGAAGCACAGGCCACGAAGCTGATTGTATGTATACGGTGTGGTTGATAGAACGGTAGGGAATAAATGACAGTAGATAACGGTACACATCCGCGACGGCTGGGTGTTGTGGTGTAATGTACTTTGTAGTGTAGTACTCAACGGCCTGGGCACAGACATATCTTGTATCCAAAATCTGGGTATTCCGGGGTTAAGGATATTAGTATGGCTACTTGACAAGGGTATATACCTAATTAAGTATGGCGCATCTGTCATACCTAGGTACATGATTTTCTTCAACCAGGGGCTCCCACTGATAACCGGGAGAAGGCAGGGAATTATCGACGTGGACACTATGAGGCGTTGGCTCGCCTTGGTAATATACGGGGCATGTACTCAAGCTAACATTCCTGACCCCGGAAGAGGCGTACAGCTGGTTGATAATAAAGCTTGGCAGATGCAGATGCAGATGCAGCCCCCCTGCGATTTGCACACGCCATTCTTATAAGCCCGATGGCCGACATCAGAATTGTCAGTACGAAGTAGGAAGGGTAGGTATAGAAATTGTCTCATGGCACATCCCGATATTTAGGTAGCATCTGAACAGGGTACTAGTTCAGCCCCGAATCTAAGCGACCTGCAGGTCAGACAGCAGAGTCTGTGCTTGCAGAAAACTGCATGCCGGAATAGCTGGCGTGGTCGTTCTAATCAGGATCCTCAACCACTTATGCGTCTCTAGCTTCGTACTTGACGGATGAAGTCATGCGTTGCAACAGTTGGGCGGCTGGACGATTGGGCGGTTGGATGTGATGTCGATGCAGTGTTTCGGAGTTTTTATTTATTTCGTTCGCATTCCGGACATCGTCCTGGACCCATCTGGGCCCGCAGTAGTGATGCAGCTTATAGCAACAATTTTTTCATTTCTGTGCCTTGGTGAGGATGACGCCGCAGGACCCAGCCGGGATAACGCCGCTTGTAAAGAACTGTACGCCAGTCTCGAATCCCATCCTGGCCGGTCTAAGATAATTAACTACCCAGCATCCTAAAAGCCCAGCCATGCTGAAAAGGCGCCGAGCCTTGTATTATTCCTGTGCCTCTCCATGCACATTGCCCATTAGGATAGTGCAGGCGGACTACCTAGTTAGGTTTACTTGCCCACCTCAGTATCGTAACAAACGTGCGTCTCCTGCACCGCCCATCTCGCCGACTAGTCCTGCATCTTGGTCAATGGCATGCCATTGTATCTGGTCGTGGGTCATAGAGGTTGCAGCAGCCGCGACCACAGCAGCCGCTCGAGGATTCTCCAACATGGCCAAACGACTAGGGCGAGGTCGGCCGTTGGAATACCGTCGGATCTTATTGCAGCTCTGCTTAGCTAGATGCGTGTCCCTGGCGGAGCTTCGTGTAAAGATTGCGCCGCATAAGGGGCAAGTACACTTATTGCTAGCACCAGATTTCTCCTTCATATGCCTCATGAGATTGCTCTTAGATGAAAACTCCCGGCCATTGCATCCATGTTCCCAGCAACGAGGCTTCTCGTCACGCTCGGTCGACATATCATCGTTTGTGCAGTCTCGCAAGTCCAATACTGCCATCGGCTGAGTCAACGACGCCGAATTCTGGTTATGAGATGAAATAAAGTCGCTCGTCGTCTGTTGGCATGAAGCCATTGGGGCGCGAAGCAAATTGGAGCCATTGGATGGGCCGCTAGTGGTAGCGATACTATCGAGTTCGAACAGACTAATCAATATCAGTTTGCTGTCGTTTAGTCTTCCGTATGCTGACTTGCCTGCGAGAAAGATGCTGACTATCGAAGCCGGAGGGTCCACCAAATACAATGAACTCATCTACCAAGCCGGTGAAAGTTGCCGCCGATGTTGTGTTCTCAAGGGATTCTTCGGTTCTTCCCAGGCGAAAGGGATCGTGTGATAATATAGAATCCATACGCTATGGCATGGCCCAGTGGCCGACGAACTGCTGGTCGCGTTGGGGATGGCAAAAGTAGAATCAAGAGGTTCCACCTGGCAGTCTCATCAGAGGATCCGATCTAATAAGCAGCGAATTAACAAATGGATGATAGAAACGGATGTGTCGGGATACTTCGTCTTAGTAGCTTTCTAGCAACCCAAACCACCCCCAGTTCTGAAAGCAGGTTTGATTGTCCCATTACATACATTATGATGGTTGAATCGCCCGAAATAGCTCCAGCCTTTCTATCATAGCGCGCTGACAACTCCAGGACAGAAGCAGAGCTGATTGCTATATTGACAAATCGGGTTACTATATCAGCCCTCGAGTGTCGATCTCATGGTGGGACCGCTCAACTTGATCGAGACTGGGGCAAAATGGAAAGGTCTTGAGGACGCTAGGCAGGCACACGATTTATGTGACGGCGTTTAAAGTCACTTCGACAGCATAAGTTGTATTGAGGTATACAACGCAAATGCAAGGAACCTTGCACGTGCAGATAGGAATTTATCCACGTTTGGACTTATATGAGCCATGGCGGCGTGGAATGGTAGGGTAGGGGGTCCAGTGGCTCCACGTGACCATGGTACTGCCGGACAGGACTGGAATGTGAGAATCTGGGACGCGGAAAGTGGGGGTTATGCCACAAGATGCTTTTGGCTCTGCCCATTATCATGTCGTTACCCGGCTGATTCAGCAGTGATCGGCATATCATGCTAGATAAATGAGTGTCTTGGCGATGCGTAGTACGTAACAACCTGTCATGATCTAGATCGCTTTGGGACCGGGACCTAATATTCGTTGACTGATGATGCGGTAACAAGTGACATTTTTAACATGAAGACGGTAATCATTATGAAAGCACTTATTTTATCAACAGATATCCTGTCACCAAGTAGAGTGGCTTATGACCCTCTCCTGGCGCCCAACCATAGCCGTGACTAAATAGTTAAACAACGATTCATTCATATGTCCAATTTGTCAATTGCAGAATACATGATTTGAGAAGCCATGATAATTGAAACGGAAATTTGTATGGTAACAAGCTGCTACTTAAAGGTTAATAAGATTCCACCAATTGTAGGCCAGTAACCGGCTAGGTTATAAAACGTGGCGTAGCGTATGTTACACAGGTAATGAACTTAGTAGAAAAGACCGGTTTAGTTGAACATCATTTTATCCTGAAATTGTGGTGACGCGAGTGTTTAGACTAACGAGGACAACATAACTATTGATACTAGCGTCGTATAATCATTGTGATTGTGTAACCGTTTTCAATTGATCAAATAGCATATCCATAGGTATTCACCTCATTTCCCCAACTCTCTAGGCGTCTAACTTCACAAGAAGATTCTTTGAGGATTGGTAGTTTATGAGCCTAGTCTATACGAATATGAATGCAGTCACCAATAATGGCTTATTGTAACCCTGTAATGCCCAGGAGCAGTTGACAATAAACCTACCATCTCCATCATCATCAACTAGGGTTACAACAGCTCAAGAAACACAAGTAAGTAATAGTGGAAGTCCACCGACAAGAGTTGTTGTAAATGCAACGAGATGGCCGAAAATGTCACACGGACCAGATAAAGCTATTCCCAATTAGGCCGATGTAATGCCAAAAAACAAAACCACACCTACAACTTACCTATTGGCTGTCACACTAAGTCATAAGACTTCGTATATACAAAATAAACTAACAAATATAAAAAAGGCTAACTAGCCGAAAATACCTAGAGATTTATACCAAAATTGTATAAAAGCTTTTAGGTATAAATAAGCCTAGTTATTTCCTTTTTTATTAAAAGAAATATAAAAATTATAAACTTTAAAACCTTTAAAGAATTATTAGTTAAATATATTTATTAAGCCTTATAATAGCCTTTGTTATAAATAATTTTTTACTATTTTAAAAAAATACTAATATATTTTTTTTATAATATTATAACTTAATAATTCTTCTATTATTAGTAATGCTTAACCTTTTGTTATAACTTATTTAACTTATGCTGCTATTATTACTAATAATAAGTATTCTATTATACTTAAAGCTTAAATTTTCTAAAGTACTTTTACTATTTAAATTTACTTCAAAAAGTTAAAAAAATCAAAAAAAAAGTTAAAAAATAAGTCTAACAAATTAAAAGAAAACTTTAACGCAAAAAAAAGTTCTGCTAGCTTACTAAAGCAAAGTTTTTTTAAACTTTAAAATCTATTTTAAAAGTTAAAAAGATATAATATAAACTTACCTTTTTTTTCTCTAGTTATTATACCATTTTAATAAGGATTACTATTTAATTTGCGGCTATATAACCTTTAAAATCTATTTTTGCTACAAAAAATACTTAACCTATTTTTTATTAAAAATATTTTAGCTAAAATAAACAGCCTAAAACAATTTTGCTTTATAAAATTTAGCTCTTCTTTTTTCTACAAACATATTATATAAGAATTAATTAGACGATTCTTAGTCCAACTTTTTAACTTTTTTTCTTTTGCTTAGTTTGCTAAAGAAAAGATAGCTTTACTTACTATATATAAAAACAAAAAAGCACTCGTTTTATATAATTCCGCTAACTTTAACGTCGTAATAATAAATTTAAACAAAAATATTCTACTATTAGCAATAAAATATAAATACTTACTAAATTAGGTTATATAATTATATAACTATATATAAAAGTTATATAAAGCAATAACTACTATAGCATATAATATCTATAAAAAACTTTAATAAAATACTATAAAAATTTATAGTTAGTATAAAATAATTCGCTAGATATATAATATAATAACCTAGATATATTAACTAAATATTAAAGCTACTAAAAAATAAGTTACTTTTTTTAAATAATAAATAAAGCAAGCTAGCTTTATTCTTTTATAAAAAGTATAAAAAATAATTGCTAAATTTGCAGAAAAAGCTATTACTTACTAATAAGCGATCTCTAAGTTAAAAAAAATTGCCTAATACTACTAGCATATTTTATAAGTTTTACAAAAAAACCTATAAAATATAAAAAATAGTATTACAAACTAAGCTATATAAAAAAATACCTAAATTAATAATCTTTTTATATAGCTATATATTAACTTTATATACTTTAATGCTACTGCTTAATAATAAATAAATAAACTTTATATATATACTTAATATACTCTTAAGAAATTTAAAATATAATTAGTAGCTAAAAAAACCTTTAATATAAATAAAGTCTTTAAACTTATAAAACAACATATTATTTTTATACAACCTTTATTAAGCCTTTTTATTAGTTAGCTTTTTATATTATAACTTATATTATATTTATAAACTAAATATTTTATATCTAAAGTATATATAACTAATGCTTTATTATATTTATAGACTTAATAGCTATTAAAAGATGCCCTTTTTAATTAAGCTTTATAATAAGCCTAAGTTTAAACTATAACTAAAAGTGCCTATATTTAGTTTAATACTACTTATACAGAACTTTTTATAACAGCAGCTAGCAAAAAACTTATGCAAGCTACGCTAAGTACCCTAAAGTATCTAAAAAGCAATAACAATAACAATAACAATAGTCTACTATAAGGCTTTTTAAAAGGTCTGCTATATAAACTATTCTAAAAACTACTACATTTTCTAAATAATAAACCAGAACTAAATTTAAGCAATAAACTATAGCAATTAACAACTACTATACTTACCTATATTTTAACCTTAGCAATAATAACGCTAGTTTATTTAAATAAGCTAAAAACTTATAATAGAAAAAACCTATCTAAATTTAAGCCCTAGTAAATAAAAATAAAATCCTACTTAAAGTTTTATACTAAAAGCTTTTTAAAAAACTATTATAAAATTAATTAGGTAAGCTTTCTGCTAATTAATTATACTTAATTTTAGTATTAGCAGCAGAATAGCTAAATTAAAAACATAGAACTAAAAAATTACTAAAACGGCTATATAAAATTAATAAAATAACGATTTTATAACCCCTTAAAACTTTATTGCAACTTTAAAAAAATAAGGAAAATAAAGTAC
The DNA here is from genome assembly GCA_022578855.1 of Nemania serpens. Taxonomy (NCBI): domain Eukaryota; kingdom Fungi; phylum Ascomycota; class Sordariomycetes; order Xylariales; family Xylariaceae; genus Nemania; species Nemania serpens. The sequence continues at coordinate 101,485 of MU396786.1, read as the reverse complement.
TAAAGTAATACTATATAGTTTTTAACAGAACTTTTTAACTTTAATAAAGCTGTTAAATAGTTAAATATTACTTACTAAACCTTTATTTTCTAAAAACTACCTAAAAAAGTAGTTAAGCTAGTATACTTATAAAGAAAAGGTATACCTAATATTAACAAAAAATTTCTTAAAGCTATTTAAAAAGCTAGTAATATATATAAAAACATATTAGCTAATCTTGCCCTATTATTAAAAAATAAGCCTACTTTAACAACAAAGCATTTAAAGTTAGGCTAACTACTATATAATAAAAAAAATTACTCTAATTTTAGCTAAAGTTAATTCTTAAAAAGAAAGCAAAAGCTAGCTAAAACGTCTATAAAGTTAACTTTTAATAAAGCTTAAACTTCTGCTAAAAAAGCACTAAAAGAAATAAAGCAAGCCGCTATTAACTAATATAAAAAAAACAAAAAAATATATTAGCAATATAAGCATAATAATTATTATACTTTAGAATATTATGCTAAAAAAAATATTAATAGAAAAAACCTGCTTTTTATACTAGAAAAGACCTTTTTTGCAAAATGTAAAAGCAAAAACAATATATAAAATAAAAAAACCAAACGTTCCTAAATTAACAAAGTCTAAGTCAAGCTAATAAATTATTTTATAAACGAAAATAAGTCTAATTTAGATTTTTAAAAGGCTTTTATGTTATATTTTATAGGATTTTTTAGCCTAATTAAGGTAACGTTCTCTAGGTATATACTATTAAACGCGCCAAAAACAGAAAATTAAAACAGCTAGCTAAAATATCTTATTTAAAACTAAAAATAAAAACCTAACCTATTGTTATAATAACCTTTTTATATAATAAATAAAAGCACTTTATTTATGCTTTTTTAGATATTAGAAATATAGTTCTAGTAATATCCCTTATAAAGGCCTACTAGTAAAAGTTACCTATTTTTAAATAAAACAATATCTAAAAAATAATAGCTTTTAACGCTATATATATTTAAAACATTAGCTAGTACTATACTAATTCTTTAGTTTTCTAATACTAAAAAGACTACTTTATTTAACTAAACTTTAAGTTAAGCTTTTTAAATAACTAATGCAATATTATTCTCTTTTAATAGTAGCTATAGTAGCATAAGCCTGCAGGCTTTTTTAGCTATATATATAGCATATAGTTTTTTTCGCCGTACTATTACAAAAACTATATAAGCTACGTAATAATAAGCCCTAACGCAAAAGAAGCTATAGCTACGTTTTTTTAAGCTGCTACTTAAGCAGCCTTTAACAAAGTACCTAAAAAGTTCTAAAAATTCCTACTTATTATAAATAAAAAAGCAGCTACTTACTTCTTTAATCATTATAAATAAAATTATAGTATTAACTTTTAAAAAGGCAAGATACCTTTATAAGGACCTTTTTATATAATAATAGCACAAGAATTAGAAGCCTTAAAACTATAACTAAACAAAATATTAAACTCTGGCTACATACGCAAATCTATATCTTTTTATAATGCTTTTTTTATATTTGTTAAAAAAAAGGATCTAAAAAACCTTTTGCAACCTATTATAAACTACTATAGCTTAAACAACATTATAATACTAATCTAGTATTTTATTCCTTTAATTAAAAAACTTTAAGTTTAGCTAAGTATAACTAAATAGTATTCCAAAATTAATCTAAAATTAAGTTTCTACCTTATATATATTAAAAAAAGTTATAAATAAAAAACTGCATTTTAATACAAGTATAAGTTATATAAATATACCGTTATATTTATAGAACTAATAAACGCTTTAACTACCTTTTAATTAATAATAAACTATATTTTCTAAGACTTAATTAATATAGGTTTACTAATATATTTTAATAATCTTTTTATATACGCTAATACTATTAAATAATATAATAAAATTATATAAAAAGTCTTTAAGCGATTAATTAAGCACAACTTTGCAGTTACTTTCTAAAAATATAAATAGCAAGTCTAAAAAGTCGAGTTTTTAAGGTATATTATTAGCCTAGACGGTATTTTAATAGCCTAAAATAAAATTAAAGCAATCCTTTAATAAAAAAAGTCTAGCACTTTTTAGAAATACTAACAGTTTGTTAGCTTTGCCAACTTTTACTAGCAATTTATATATTAGTTCTCTATTATAATAAAACCTTTAATAAACACTAATATAAAAAACAAAAAAGATTAAATATAAAACGATAATATAAACGCAGCCTTTTTAAAGCTAAAAAATATATTTACGTTAGCTCTAATTTTAATGCATTTTAACCTTAATAAAGTAGCTTATATTAAAACTAATGCTTTCGACTTTGCCTTAAAATTAGTTATATTCTAAAAAAGAAAGAATAGCAAAATAAAACCTATAGCTTTCTACTTATACAAACTCATGCCAGCTAAAATAAACTATAAAATATATAACAAAGAACTTCTAGCTATTATTAATTCTTTTAATAAGTAGTAGCAATATCTTAAAAAAGCTAAGCATTATATTAAAATCTACTTAGATTACTAAAATCTTTTTTATTTTACGATAGCTAAAGTTTTAAACAAACAATAAGCTTAATAGGCCTAGCAGCTAGCTAAATACTAATTTATTATTAATTATAAGCTAGGCAGACTTAACAGCAAAGCTAATATTTTATTACAACTAGCATAATATTGGCCTAAAAAAAGAGAAAGTAAAAACCAGCCAATTAAGTCGGTCTTACAGAAAAATCACTTTTTAAACTTTAAAAAAACAATGTTTATATTATCTATAACAGTTATTCTTACCTTAGAACGCTTATATAGTATCTTAGTAGCGCGTTAAACCTTAGAATTTGTTAGTAAAATTAAAAAATTAAGAATATAAAACTTAAAGTATAATTAATAGCTTGCCAATCCTAGTAAAAAAGACATAGTAACTAGAAATAGTTTTTTATACCAAAAAAAGAAGCTTTAAATACTAGTTAAATTGTAAAAAAAAGTTATAAAGTCAGAATATAACATATATATCGCAGAATATATAAAAATAAACAAAACTTTTAAACTTATTATACGTAACTTTTAGTAGCTACAACTAAAAGCTACTATATAAAAGTTTATATAAAAATGTTTAAAATATTAAAGAAATAAAAACTTTTACTACTTTATGTTTAGTTTACTTTAACTTATAAAACTATACTACTAACTCTAGCTAATAATTGTAATAAACTTTATTATAAACCTTTTTTTATTAAATAGCTATAACTTAATCTAAGTAATTATTAATCCTTTTATAAAGATAGCATATTTTATTGCTCTTAAAAAAGGCAAAAAAAAAACAGAAAACCTTATTAAAATTTTTGCAAAAGTTTACTAAAAACTATATAAAGTACTATTAGATATTATTTCTAACTAAAATTTTAGATTTACTGCCTATTTTTAGAAAAACTTTTTAAAGCTAGTAAGTATTAAACCTTAAATAAGTACCGCGTTTTACTTTTAGACTAATAAATAAACTAAAAAGCTTAATCAAATCCTTAAAATATATTTATAAGCCTTTATTAATTATAAAATGTCTAACTAAGAGGACTTTTTAGCTATAGCCGAGTTTGCATATAATAACACCATTTTGGCATTATTATATATAACCTCTTTTTATGCTAACTATAAGTACTACTTAGCAGCTAATAACTCCTTTTATAGCGCCTTCTGTAATTTAAGCTTGCAACTATATATATATTAGATAACCTAGGTATATAAAAAAGCAAAGCAATACTTAAAACGGAGCTGGCAGCATATAAAAGAGTAGGCTAACAAGTATAAAACTAAGGCTCCAAAGTATAAGAAAAAGCAGCTAGTAATACTAAACGCTAAAAATATTAAAACTAAGCAACTTATTAAAAAGCTAAACAAAAAGATATTAAAACTTTTTATAATCTAAAAAGTAATTTCTTTTACCGCTGTTAAGCTTATATTATCTAAAGGCTAAAGAATCTATAATTTGTTTTATATTTTGCTTATTAAGCCTTACTGCGCTAGCAATTAAGTACTACCTAACTTTAACTAGGTTTTATATAAGGCTTCTTAAATAAAGTTTAAAAAATATTAAGTAAATATAGTTATAGACTTTTTAAAAACTTAAAGGTATATAAAGTATTTAGTTAAATAAAAAGATTAGCTAGCTAAAAAGTACTAGATATAAAAACCTTATAAATATCTATTTAGCAAAAAAGTATAAGCGGTAATTACAGCGTTTTATTAATTTTATTCCAACAAACTATAAGACTTATAAGCAACAATATAAGCTATGCCTAAGATAAGGCATTAAAAAGAAAAAAGCATATATTATATAAACTAAATAAAGCTATTCCTAATTAAGCCAATATAATACCAAAAAACAGAACTATACTTATAACTTATCTATTAGCTATTACACCAAGTTATAAGACTTCGTATATATAAAATAAACTAACAAATATAAGAAAGGCTAACTAGCTAAAGATACCTAAAGATTTATACCAAAATTGTATAAAAGCTTTTAGGCATAAATAGGCCTGGTTATTCCCCTTTTTATCAAAAGGAATATAAAAATTATAAACCTTAAAACCCCTAAAGAATTATTAGTTAAATATACCTATCAAGCCCTACAATAGCCCTTGTCACAGAAAATAGTTATCATATCATGAGACAAAGGCAGTTCCTAGTAAGAGCATATCTAAATTAGGGCTAAACATCTTCTAGATATATATTAGTTATCACGGTAATTCATATTTGATGCGGTGTTTGATTCCTTTTACCAATAGCAAGTCATTCCAGTGTTACAGTTTCACTCCATGGCACAATTCCTCTGGCCTGGACCATTAGATCTAGAAGTAATTAGCGAGGATGTCCAGGTAAGTCAATGACTACATTTGTTGCAGGAATATTTATCGTAGGTAAGTAAAGTGAATGGAAATTTATTTTGGTGGGCTATTATATGATTTAAATAGCTACCTAGGGCTTTGTTTTCGTCGACGACTATTGTTGTCCAGTCAAATTCGACCCCTTTCCAAAAGAAAACCTAATCTTTTTAATCAAAAGCTGTACTCTGCGCAACCTTCTCGCACAACACTAAGTCATTGATGTACTTATCGTTGCTGTTCTTCATCCGGGTTAAAGCATCCTCCCCAATTATCAGACGGAGGACCTTTCCCTTGAGCTCGCCAGCTATGCCCCCACCCGTAACGATCTCGAAGATGCGTTCAATTCCCTTGTCGGGATCACCCGCTTGCGTGCCACCTATGGTCATGAACTTCTGGATCATCGAGCCAACGACGCCGTTTTTATAGTCATCCGGTAGGGGATTTTGCGACAGCTGCGGTTGTCCGAGAAAGTTTGTGCGGAATGCGCCTGGGTTGACAATCAACACCGCAATTCCGAATTCGGCTACCTCCTTTGCTAGAGTCTCTGATACGGCTTCTAGAGCAGCCTTGGATCCCGCATATAACGCGCTGTTACTTGATGTTAGTTCTTCTCGATACTCTGCGAAATGTGAGATGGGAGGTAATCAAAAGGATCCGACGAACTTGGATGGTAGTGGATCTTTGGCTGCAACACTAGAGATGTTTACGATGAGACCCGACCGGCGAGCTCGCATGCCCTCCAGAGCACCCTGCATGACGTATATAGGACCAAATACATTGGTAGATATCTGGGAGTACACTTCTTTTTCACTATCAATGAGAAATTATCGTTAGTTCAATAGCTGTTGATAAATCTGTGCCGAGTTCGAGCGAAACTCACCTCATCTGCTCTAAGCAGCCAAACTCTGCGTAGCCAGCGTTATTGATCAAGTAGTCAATGTGCCCTGCGGATTTTATCTTTTTGTGAATACTCTCCTGAGACTCAGTCATGTCCATTTCTATAAGCTGCCCTCCTGCGGCCTCGATTTGCTGCACCGCAGTTGTATGCTTAGCCTTGTTACGCAGGGTTCCGATGACGTGGTGACCAGCCTTGAGGGCCCGGAGCGTGAGGAGCAGCCCGAAGCCATTGGAAACGCCTGTGATAAACCACACAGGTTGAGACATTGCGATATAATGTGAGGAGTGAGGTAAAATATCGAGTTTATCGATTCGTTGAGTATTGAACGGCCTGAAATTCTACGTCGAACCTTACGAGAGAATCAAATACTTTTATACTCAACCTACGACTGTTTTCCGCTGGCGTTAAATAAGAGTATTTCCGCAATCTCCAGGCTGTCACAATAGCTTCCCCTCAATGAGAGAGGCTGCAGCAGATCGCCGACATTATCGCCGATGAATTGATGTCATGTGGCGGGGTTTCGACTTTGAGTTAGTGCAGCCCAATCGCCGAACTCGGCTCCTCCTCCTTTGAAGTAAAACGGTAGACAGTCGAAAATAAAAATCGATAAAAATATCGAACGAAGTTCCTGATGCCTCCAAAACCCTCGTTGGGCCAAGAAGATCGTACGTAGGGTTCTGCTAGATAAAATTAGGAGAACGACAGGTTCAGCTGATGAATGCACGACTTGGGTACTCATGGAAATATATATATTGAACAGATAGCTATGACGTCATAGGCTGCACTTTCTCATTTCTCTGGAGGGTAAACAACGATCCTATCGAGGTCGGCTCCTTTATAGTCGACTCCGTTGTATAATCCGCCAACGGTAATCGTGTTCTGTCGCCCCCGCTTGAGAGTTAGCTGCAGGGGTGTTGACAGGACGATTCCCTTATGTGTGTCTCTTTGATAAAGAGTCTCTACATTCTCTGTATTGCCATTAACGATAACGCTACTTATTCGTCGAAGTTGCCAGGGGCCTCCTATTCGGTCGGGCGATCCGCCAGCTGTTCTGTGTTAGTCAAGAAATGCCTAGCTTTAGCGCTTGGACTTACGTTGATCGCCAAAACCCATGTCGTCAGTATCTATCGCGCAATTAGTATACGCCGGCGCTTACTACAAAGTACAAGAGAAGGGTCTTCTTACTCTGGTAGTAGAATGACACCCATTGAGGTTTTCCCGTCCCTTCGATGCCGTGGAATGTGACGGTGCTGTCATTGCCATATATGCCGGTTAGAATAGTACCACCGCTAGCGAAATTCTGTTGCACCTTGGTCAATTCTGAACAATTAATTGGTTTCATTGATCGAACTCAGCGACTAACAGCTTCTTGCTTGAAAGCATTGCCACTAGTTGTAGCATCTTTGCCGATATAAGTCTTCCCCTTGACGGGCGACCATTGTCCGGATGTTCTAGATCTGTCAGCTCGGTCGCAAAATGAAATGTTTAGGGACTTGCTTACACGTCCAGGTCGTAAACATCGTACCATTCCAACTGAAGAGTCTTCTTTTTGTCGTCAATGTTCATTGGCAGCCATATGTACCGGCTTTCCCAGAGCGAATTAGAATCCCACTAGGCAAGGCATTGTAAGTAACACTATCGAATCTCAAGAGTCGGAATCCTACCTGATCACCCAAATATAGGTATGTGGTTTTTTTCTTGCCCTTAATCCTAAGCGCGAAGCCAGATTGAGAATTGAAACCCCTTGTGTTGAGCGGAGCTACTATCCATGGCTGCGACCACGGGCCACTCAGCTTGTCCGCTCGAAATGCAACCACGTCTACGGGCTAGTTAGAGCAGTTTCTGAACGCAATATTTTAGAGGAGGCTATCTTACTGTTGGGACGGTAGCCAGTCTTGTGACTCATCAGCGCATAGTAACTCTTGTCGGTCTGGATGATTGAGGGTGCTTCGAAGTCGTACTTGTCGAACCGATGTACGACCTTGTCTAAAGCTGAAACCTCCTTATTGTAAGAAGTCAAGTACACATCCCGCCCCTCTTTTGAATCACCATTTGAGTAAAGGGCGTAAGAACGACCGTCCTTGTAGTCGGTAAACAGGCCGAAGTCCTGACTCCAGTTGCCGAGTGGTGCCGTCGCATTGAGGAAGCTGTAAGGCCCAGCAATTGTGTCTGATGTAGCGAGGCCTTGGAGCAGAAGCCCGTAGCTGGAATTATCGGCGTGCCATAACATCTATGTTCTGTTAGGCTAGATATCGGTGATAACATCATGCTTACTCACATGATATTGCCTTGTGGGCTCACTGTATACCACCTTCGGCCGCTGAATAATCATTTTAGGTGATATGTAGGGATGGCCCTCAATTGGCTCTGCATAAACTTAGTACATCACTGGCTATTCATCAAGGAACTATTGTCGCGATGTCATACCCAGCGCAAGGCCATGAGACTGCCATGTGGCCAGATCTTTTGACGAATAAACTGAGACGCCGCCACCTTCTACTTGACCTTCAATCTTGTATTCACCAAACAGCCAGAATGTGCCCTTGTCAAATACCACATTGCCGGCGTGGGCGTTGACGAGTTTGCCCTCTGTATCTCGCCATCTGGCACCCGGCACGATGTATTTCGCCTGCGCCGTCGCGCCTAGAAGCAGACAACACAACGAGGAAGCGAACAGAGAGTTCAACATCATAAGTGCTACAGAACCCTTCTTTTCTGGCTCGGTGTCCCAATGTACTCACCGATTAAGCTAGAGCACTTATATGCGATTAGCCAAGATTCTTTCGCGATGTTCTACCCCGCGACCTCCCTAATCCTCCGGAATTTTAGTTCTCCACATCGCTATGAATTAGCCCGAGACTTAAAAGGGAGTTCCCCATGGGGTCGGATGGCAGCTATTACTGTTGGTCATGGGACACAATTGATGCTTGAAAACACCGACAACGAGACACAGCTTAAGATCCGAAAGAAATAAGGCACGTCATCTGATTAAAGGGGATCTATTATCGGGGGATGAATCCACACCTATTATGGCAGTTTAAGAGGGGATAGCCTACTATTACCGTAGAATACCTATACAGGTACCTTTAGTTTTCTGTTAGCTCTAGCGAAAAGATAATTAGCAGATGATGACCCTTACAATAACCCGAACATTTGAATTGAAAAGCAAGTAGAGAGGATTGTAATATGTACCTACCTGAAGGAATAAACATATAGAATGTCCTGTAGTACTTACAGAATACGCTGCGTTATGTGATGTAGCTATGCTACCTAGCAACTTGGGCGAGCAACGTCACCTCGGCGAACAATGCCAACATCTGGAATACCTAGGGCGCTTTTCCAGTTTCAGCCTAAAATGCTGCATACTCCATGATATGATGTGTACTTGTATTGTTACCGATATGTTGCACTACTGCAGCGTGCCACTCCCCGGCCTCTGTCTCGCTGCAATGCTGGTCCAGCTATGCCGATCGCCCGAACCGAAGCGACAAGCTGGGTTAGTCGTTTATAGAGCTGTCTGGCCGTGGCGTGCAGAAGGCGGGATAGAGCAAGAAGAGACTAATAAGACTAACATAAGTTCGGGCTATCGCCGATGGAGGTTACAAGCCGAGGGAAATGATCTGAGACGCACACACCTAAGTCGATATAACAACATCACTGCCACTATTGGATCGAAGCCAGCGCACATCCCGCCCCCATCGCGCATTCGTCGTTTGTACACAGGACAAAGAGCGATCCTTGCCTCATATCAGTGCGGGGAGTCGTTTGGAACACGGGTATCTATCACAGTCTCGCCCTCGTCAACAGGCTCTTCAAATCCACTCCAATACATGTCCAAGATATCTTGCGTGATTTCATATGCATTGTCTGCATTGATTCCGGCCTCCCGTCTCTGGCGTATTCGCTGCCAGAGCGTCGCCTTATCAGGTGCCTTGAGGTAGACTAGCACCCATCGCGCGCCAAGACTCTGGATGACCTCCTTGGCTTCGTCGCGGTCTTTTTTATTCCAGAACGCTCGGTCGAAAACGACATTCTTCTTTCCCTCTGCCAGAATATTCTTTAGCCTCGCTATTACTTCGTCCGCTGCCTCGTCCAGGTACGCTGGATATTTGTCGGGCGCGTAATCCGTGCCGAAGAACCCGTGCCGTTCTGCGAGGATCCCGTCAAGGGAGACCCGCTCAAAGTCGGGACGCGCCGTTACGAGGGCTTTCGAGAGCGTCGATTTGCCAGACCCTGTCGCTGCGTTAGCCCTCGTACGACTTTATTGCCGTCGATCTTCAGGGGTATATCTGATGTCTGCCGTGGCTTCCGTGAGGATTGTTGAGTACCTTACCTGCAATGCCGCATGTCATTACTACCACGGGTCGCGGGTCGGCCTCGGTCCTAATAATATGAGGCCGGAGCTTTGCAATAGTGCCATCCATCATGTTGACAATACTACCTAGAAGTGGCCAAGAACAGCAAGGCAACTAATTATGCCCATTGAGTATTTATGGGACAATGGTCAATCCGGTCGAGAATGAGTCATGGGAGCTGAGTCAATCGATTTCTTGGCAGGCTTGGTTCACATTGTGCATACTTGTTTAGCTTACGTATTCGCTTATCATGCAACCAGCCGTCGACATGCCAAACAGACAAAGAAATTCATGTAATGAGTAAGTAGCTCAACCCATTACTGCTCTGCCTGCCCTCACACAAGCATCACCTTCAATGAAATGAAGCCGCGTCTTCTTAGAATGGGCGTATTACTCGATAGGAAAAGTAGCCGTGCATATTTTGCCCTTCGTGCACTTCATGAATCCGGTTTAGTTCGTCTCCAGAGCATTCAGTTCAACTCAACCCACCGCATCTCATCTCACTCCTCCACCTCAGCGCTCTGGCGCGGGAGGGCGATGGTCGTCGATACAGTGTGACCACGCCATGGATCCGAGTTCCATACCAAAGTAGTGTACTTGCCCGCATCATCGGAGATACAGTTATCGTCCCAAAAATCGCAGTCACTCGTCGTTGACTTGCTTGTTCTAGCAGTGTGATACGAGTATGAATGCTTCGAGATGGTTGCATATGGGGTTGGCCGACTCTCTGGAATGGTGAAATGAACAGAGGGCCTTATAGTTAGGCTCGATGCGACAAGTGAGTCGCAGTCCGACGATGTCTCTGTTGGCCACAGATCTGTATCCCATGTTGGCGTCGGCCATGAATCCGTAGGCCATTCATCCGTGATCCACGAATCCGTGGGCTCGACGGTAGAGCCTGGACAATCCCAGTCGAAAAACGGATCGCAGGTCGTGGTAGCTCCTGGCAATTCATCTGTTGTGGTTTCGAAAGGCCACGACCATGTCTCTGTAGGAACTTCGAAGTCCGTAGTTGACGTGGCTAGGCACAGCGCGAAACCGTATTCAGAGGCCACAGAGTCGATGCAGAGGAGGTCTGTACAGGTGTATTGGGGGAACAAAGGGCTAATTTCTGACGTCTGATACGCCCCGGTCGGAGTCGGCACAGTGAAGGGAGTTGAGATATCGACAGTGGACGTCCAGGAGGTGCATGAGGGAATCTCATCCTCCCAGTCCCAAGTGCAGTACTCCACTGTGCGAGTGGCCGCTGATGTATGAGAGGAACTTTTTGTCGACGGTTTAGTGATAGAGACGAAGGTGCTAAACGTAAAGGGAGACACTGAAAAATGTCGATGAGTCTCGCTAAGCGTCGAAGTGCAGGGTGTAGTTGTATGAGTGGGCAGGACACTCGACGATGAAGGTATGTTACCCATCTTGGCGACTCTCACTGAAATGTTGAATCTTAGCTACGACCCTATTGACCTTATAGATCTAGGAAACGGCTGACATTCGAGAGGCATCCGCGATTTTATATGATCGTCACTTGCGAAAGTTCCTTACTGAGAATCCCTTAGATGAAGTGGAAGTTGGCCTACAACGACTTCAAGCCGAATCAGATACTACAGCAAGTCTACTTTTCGGCCTGTGTTTCCGTCTTGCACCGGAAGTCTAAGCACAATCATGCCACTTTCACTTCACTAAATTTGAGGATGTGATGAGATAGTTGGACCAAGGTGACGATCACTCATCTCACTGCAATCGACGCTTCACTTGTGTATACCTTCAGAATCCGATAGGCACAAACGCCCTTTAGGATCCGTTTCTTGTATTCGCCTCTCACGCAAGCAGTGTTCAGCCTGAAGTCTTGGATACTCAATTTCCGTTTGTCACTCTGTGCGACTTCATCTACCCGATATGAAGTGGCAGCAATAGCCGATTAATCAGTGGCGCTCCCCTAAATGATGATCCTTATCAGACTCATACAACATTTGATCTCACAATTTCTTGTTACCCAAAGCACCGAGAGAAATTATGTGAGACTTTTCAATAAGGACAGGTACCAGAGCTAGCTGTGCTTACGTATGTCTAACCTGAAGCATTGCCGAATTATATTGATAGAAGGACTAGAATAGTAGTACTCAATATGGACTTGGTCGATGAATATCCAAAGCCTACCGCATCGACCCAACGTTCGGGCTCGATCTCATAAATATATGCATCTTAGCCAACTCATACAACTACAATTTGTTATACTCGTCACCGATACCCTGAATAATGCTATAATTCCTTCCCTGCAGAAGTAGCTAAGATGTTAACATAACTCGCGTCAATGGTAACACGCGCTCACAATCTCTGTGCTTTGGTGTTACTCACCGCTTGGTTAATGCCGAAGGACGTTGTGGAATTACCCGAAGCCTCGGTCTCTTATGTGCGACTAAATCTCACACAGCTTTTATTGTATGCTGTACCACTAACACAGATCAGAAGATTCCAGAGAGTGTAACCGGCTAATCTGGAAGGAGGCGGACTCTGCCATAAGACATGACCTTAAAGATCCGCCGCCCGCACCCGTGTTTAGTACGACTATTTAAACAGCATATATTTGACGTCTAGGGCAAAATCTCCTAATAAGATCTCATACTGTTTGCAACATCTCCCCGGAAAAAATATTCATCTCCTTAGTGAGACCGAGAAACCATTTACTTTGATCTCATCGCAACTGTGCTACAGTTTGGCATACCCGCGCTCAAGGATGAATTTAAAGTAACTAGTTTGTTATATGATAGAATAAGAATTGTTTTTATTTTAGTGCCTATACCTAGCGATTCTGTGTGATCGTTATCCGTCCTCGCCGACTTCGACTTGAGGACATCATGTCATTACACAGTTCTCGCCTTATTGAGACAGTGGTCACACTAGGTAACTTCATCTCCCCGATCTTAACTACCTAGGCCCAAATCGTTACTGGTCTCCTCAAACAACTCGTAACAGATGAATGTAGGTAATTATGTTTTCGCATAGAGTAAATACGTTGCAAAACGACGCCACTACTGCATTACTCGCAATAACTGCATGTCCACAACAAGATATCATCGTTACCTACTCAACCTACCTAGGTAGTAGCAACTATGTTTATGCAAACCGGGTAGCTGCGGCTCTCTCACGCATGTCATTCGGGTATTTTTTTGGAGTCGTTTGGTATGAGCCTTGAGCCGCGATTCATTTCCGTACCCCGGGGGAATAGGTAGTGTACATCGTCAAGTCGCGTGAGTCAACGAGGTGTTGCATTGTTCTCCAGCAAAGCCGATGCGACCTTCGCCTATGCACGGTCGCTTCAGTTCACCAACTTTAACTCGCGACGCCCATAAGTGCACTGTTATCGGCTCGCTTCAGCTCTGCGACGGGGGCTAGGCAGTGGCTTAGCTGTTTTCTTCGCCATGACAGTTTACGGGCACCCTGGGGCCTGAACTTGCAGCCTCGGTTAGCATATCCGCTAGCCCACGACAAAATAGGCTTGCTAATCGGTTGCTAATCGAGGTCCCAACTCTGCAACATGGTGTCACTTCTATTCGGAGCTTTTATTGAACACTAGTGCCGGTCCACGGCTTCGAAAATGGACATTGGGCATTCCTAGTCCATGGATTTCAGTCATCCTACATAAGGTAGGTAGCAGTATGCAGGTACCTCCTGTAGACCCCTAATTGTAGATTTGAGATCCGCTCTTTCTACCGTCCCGGATCATTTTCGCAACGTTTTTTACGTTCAGGAGATATCTAGGTAGTCATATAGGGCAGGGATCATCTACTAATACGACGGAGTGTACGTCACTGTGGCTGACAGAGCCGCTCTGCTAAGTTCCAGGGCCGGTATAATGCCTATCTACATACTATCTATTTCGCTGTCGAGTTCCTGGTCAAATCTAGAGACATTCTTATAAGGTAACCAACCTGACTCTAGATACTAAAGCAGCTGTCATCAAGTATGACGGAACTGTGGCGATGTGAATTGTACAAACATACCTCGATCGAAATAACGCGGTGCGCGTGGCAACATTACGTTCGTGCGTATTACCGAGTTATTACCGGAGCATTCTATTCGAGCGGGCGAAGCAATCGGCAATATATTTCTGCATATGTGGGAATAGATGCTCTGCAAAGTACTTATGCATGTAGTCTAGACGACTCGGAGAGTGATTAGACGAAATGCACACGCGCTACCGGTTATGCATGCGAAGCGCTCAACCCCGGATCTAGATGCGCGGCCTAAATCCTTTGGATGCCACTGCAAGTGCAGGATTCGTCTTGACAGAGGTAGATGGGACGGCACCCTTGATGATGTGCGGACGGCAGATTGTCATCTCGTACGACTAATTTGGAGTAACTTGGGGTCGGTACCGTGGCAATGCAGTGTTGGGATGTACGCCACATACTATTGAGGTATGCGACATGATAAGAATCCGCTATTCCTAACTTTACATCATATGTTAGACTTTAGACTTTCAAGACTTGGTTCGAGACCGTATCGGGCAGGTTCTTCCGTGTCAATAGCTTCCGACGGGTCCGAGGCTTTCTAATGAATGGTAAAGCGTCTAGTCGACGTTGCTATTCATGCTATTAAGAGGTGGAGAGGTTCTAGACGCGAAGAGAACGTCATCAAGCCCTCCTTTACCAGAATCTATATTCTTTTCTTCGACCCTTGCATTTACTAGATCAGCTGTTTGAAGAGCATTGCCTTCAGTAGGATCGATGCAACAACCGTAACCTTCGACACATAAATCAATATCTTCGGAATTAGCACATCCGAGATATACGAACGGGTCCAAGAAATCACCTGAGCCACCGCGACCGCGCGCCGAAGTACGAGCTGACGAGCTGACGCTATGCGCCACCACTAGGTCAGGGATTCTCGGACCCGCTCTCGCAATCTCTTTCTCATGGATGGCTTTAGCATAAGCCCATATCGCTCGAAGTCTAAGTCATCGGCGCCGTTCGGGGTGGCGAGACGCTGGCCGGGCCGTCGTATCCCGGGTAGTCAAATCACTTGTAGTATCGGTTGCCGAGCTTCCTCTCGCGGATGAAAGCGCCGGGTTCGTGTCGACCTACCGCCCGGCAATGTAGGTTTTGTTTCGTTACCGTAAGATGAGGCACGCCAGCCTGACTTTCGGGGTTGGATTATTGATGTTGTCGATAGGTGGCGGCGCAATGCTCCGCGTCAAGATGAGAGTTTGGTTGTCGTCGTGGGTTCGCGCGTCGTTCCAGAATCCGATGACGGTAGTTGTCAGAGGGATGGTGAGAATGGTGTTTGCGCTATCCGTGAAATTGACGATGTGATCATTATTCGTCGTCGCCCGCCGTAGTGGTAGTGGTAGTAGTAGTAGTTGCTGTTGTTGTCGTCGCGGCCTAGGCCGCCTCGAGTGATTTCGTCGTAGGGGGGACGTAATTATGGTCTGCTCCGAGAGTACAATGGGCGGATGAGCGTACTGGAACTCGACCCATATACTTCCCCTACACAACCGCCGTCCTCTTCGGAGAACTGAATAAAATCGACTGCCCAGTCCACCGTGTCGGCTAATTTGAGGTCTTGCCGTCGTCCGGCGTGGAACACTTGAAACGTTGATAATGTAACCGCCAGTTTATGTGTACCCTCAAGGTTTGGCATTGAAGCTGGTAGGCATAGATGATCGTCGAACGGCGATAGTATTGACTTGAACCACGATGTTATTTGACCTGAAATTCCCGCTTCAGTGACAATCAAACAAATAATCATCGGCATCATATTCCCATACTTGTCTAAGTTGAACGCTTAGAACCGAAAATTGGGGGTAGAGTCACATATTCCTAAGTAAGGCGTCGTACGTCTTAGGAAGGCCGACTAGTGTCCGTCTGTTAGCTATAGTGCTGTGTGGGACTTTAATGTTAAGACCTGCTGTGACTACTCAAAATAGTTCTTGTTGCTATCGTCTTCTTTACCTAGCGGTATGCCAAGAAAATCAATGGCCTATCATGGACTTCGGCCAATCCAACAGTTATCAACTGAGGTGGTATTGGTATTGTCTTCAATAGGACGTTCATGATCAATACCTACACCCGAAATCTCCTAATCTTTAACAAAGTTTAGCAAAACTGCCAGTAAAGTACTCTCCGCCATTATTGGGGTTCAGTGTTGTGTAAGAGGTCGAAGGTCGCCGGGTCGCTGAATCTCCTTATTCTCCTATAGATAAAATGGGCTTGGTCCCCAAGCGCCGCAGGCTCTCGAAACCACTCCAATGCCCGTGCGTGCCGTTGATGCTCACATCGGGTCTTTAATATCGTTCCAAAATCCAAAGCATGTGCGTATACGATAGCCCTATCGATTATGTCGACTTTGCTTTCATTCTTAAACAAGGTTGGACCAGGTCCTATGACTCTCAATAGTCTGATTTTACGAAGAAGGCGAGCACTTCGTCATTGTTCATGATATCCTGGCCGCGGTTGATGAAATATCCGTTGTCACCTTTGGGACCAGCACCGAGATTGTCGAACTCCCCTTATGCATCAGTATAGAACTCCTCTGTAACACCACATTGATCGCAGTAGGCCTTGAGGGGAATCGGTTGAGGCCAGCAGTGTGAGACCGTAAACGGCACCCTTTTCCCGGGTATTCCAAGCAGATTATGATGCCCACGCCAAAGTTTCGCAGTTGTTGGAACCTCAGGCCTTGACTTTGTTTAGGACTTCGATACCTCACTACTTGAGACCGTTGAAGTCTACGATGCTGGCGCACGAGTTGTCGTCGGACAGTACGGACGAGGCGCAGGTGTCGTTGCGTTCGGGCTTGGGTTCGATATCAGTATTATCTCCTTGCGAGTAGCAGACAATACTACCAGGGGCTAGGGTCGAGCAGGTGCCTTGCTGTCATATTTCGTGAAATCGTCGTCGAAGATGCTGTATATCTAGGCTAAAGGCTCGCAGCCCGTTGTCGAGTTAGATCTTGCATTCGGCCCGCTTGTCGAGACCTTCCCTCGATGGCAAGTTGCCAATTTCATCTAGCCAGGGAAGAGAAAAGGCTGGTGTGCAAAGGTATAGGGCAACAGACAGGACCAAAGTGAAAAGAATCGCGGTCGCTTCGACTTTGATGCCGCCATGAAAGCTTTTCGCCCATAAGGACTCCTCATCTCAGGATCTGATATGTCGAAAATGTCTCTATTCAAGTATGTCCACGAAAGAGAGCTTGGAATCGCGAAACCAACCTTTCAGCAACACAAAGAGCCCGTTGAGGGCTCCAGCGAAAGAACAACCTGAATAATAGATCATTGCGCACAGGCGCCCTGAACACACGAGGAACCGTGGTCATAGAAAGGATAGACGTACCGTAATGAAGTTGGCATGTCCCTGAGGTAAGGGATTGGGCTTTGCGGCTGTGGTATGGGTAGTAATGTAATGGACAGCTTGTCATGTATCATGTCCTTCTAGATTTTAAACACCACTCAAATCGCTAGGTTGATTCGAAAGTAGTCCGGCCCTATTGATTGGTTATGAAAGCATTCAGTCGCACCCTACTTGTACGCATAGATGAAGCTTGCCAAACTATACGTGCGTAGGCAGATCAAAATATTGAGAAAAGGAGGGAGCAGGTTGAGATGGTCGGTCAAGTGGCATCAGGGAGTTGGTGCCCGAAGGAAAGCCCCTGCAATACTGAACCGATGGATATGATTTTGCTTAATTATGGCCTCCTAGTCCCAAGCCGTGTCCACGAGGACATCAGCTCAAGCGAGGTAGATAGAGTTTCAAACGCTCGACCATGAAAACGCCAGACTCTCACTGTGCTCTTCGATTCGTGGGGTCTTACCGTCTCGTGAGCAGAGGACGGCTCATGGTCATCTTGTTCCCGCTGCTGTCATATTTTCTGAGAGAATATCTCCTAGGGTCGACTTTGATGCTCCTCGCACCCGGAAGTCGGCTCATCAATGCACACGTGGTGATTTAGGACTCAGCCCCTCATCCTGCACGTAGTTCCTCGCGTCGTACATCGGCACAGTGTCGGTAGTGGGCCGTGTCGCTCTCATGCTGTCTTTAGCATTGCTACTAACCACACGAGACAGTACAGAGTCGTATGATGGGTCAGCTTTTCAGGCTTCGTCTACCCTGGCCGCATGTACTCTGGCCCTTGCCGTATTTACGCCACCGTTCCTAGCTAAGCGGGCCAAGGGCTCGCCATCCTAGCCGGCATGCTCGGTTGCAATGCATTCGATTAGGCTGCGTGCCACTAGTCATAGTACACTCCTTTCCAAATCTGCTGTCTGACGTCCCGCCCACGGCTTCCCGAAGTGGCCCTGCTCTATCCCCGCAGACCCTTATCCCAGCAGCACGGCGTGCAGTCTTCACACTAGCACGAACCACCCCCTTCCCACTGTTATCCGTGGTCGCGGTGCATGGAGCACGTTCGCCTTCTCGGATATTTCTGCAGGTGGCAACCACATCCTGCACCTTCTGCCTGCATCCATGCGACGTGCCGTGCACCCGTCCGACCCGATTACGTTAGCTGCATTCCTGCGCAGCCACGTCTGGCCGTCGACGCCCATTCACATCACGTGCGCAGTGGGATTGATAGACAGTATATAGGTGCCGCGAACATCGAAAATCGGAACAAGGTGTACGGAAACACAATGGGCGAAATCCGGGAAGAGGACGACGACCCTTTGACGAGAGTCAATATATCCATGCACAACGGTCCCCTCGCAACGACGGTCCGGGTCTTCGAGCACGACCCACGCGCAGCCGCCGCCAGCCTGGTCCCTCGAGGGAATCAACATAGCGCGTCGCGTTACCGCGATACCGAAATCCGCGGTCAGCGTCCAGGTATCAGGGAGAGGTTCGATACGTTCGATACGTTCGATATGTTCGATATGTTCGAGACCGCGTAGCGGTGCGGCAGTGTACGCGTCGCGAATCACGATGCGCTACATCGGGTTGGGGTCCACTGGCGCGTTGGAGAGCCTCAATTTCGGGCATGACGGCGGCCCACCGATATAGCATATCGGACAGGCGTTTGATAAAGATCGGGTGTTGGCTTGAGACGGACCGACGAGACGCAGTTTGGCTTCAGAATCCGCCGTTCTCGCCGCGTTAGCTACCAACCGCGAGCATATTGCCGACGTCAACTACATCCCGCAGATCAAGACAGCCGCCGTAAACAACCCGGCGCTCTTCGGATGCGCCGTGTAATTTGCTGTTCGCGATGTCTTGTGAATGGTGTAGGCGGAAGGGAAGGATCAATAGGAGCGGTGGTGGTGGTGGGAAATCAGATGGAGTTGTGCTTATCTGGAAGGACCCTGACTGCCACCTCCTATTTTAAGATATCGCAGGCGGCGCAATGATGTCATATACGCGGCTGCAGCGGCTCCGCTTACGTGGTTCGCGAACCTATTGGAACAGATGATCCGGCGACTTTACGAATAAGGTAGGGATCGGCTCAGGCTATCATGATTAAAATGGAACGATTTGAAAATATCTACCATTAATTACTGACTTCAGGCTGTTGAGCGGATTTCTCTCCTCCAAATTTGCGCCAACGTCCTTATATGAAATATTATCCAGGTCTACGTACGACCGACAAGTCGTGCAAGTCAGTATCGTCTGGAGAAGCGTCCTGCCTGACGCATCCCCATACCAAATCGATGTAGAGGAACAAGGCGACAGGCGAGAAGCGCAATGCCATGAGGAAAGCATTGTGTACAACTGCTAGATGTAGACTGCTATGGCCACATGCAAATTTAGTACTTCTTGCTCTCCTCTCACGAGTATATGATGTTCTCAAAATATAGGGTAAAAGCTCGTCTTGTACACACTACGAGTATAGTCATAATAAACCCTCTTCCTGCAATCCCAGCTTGTACCTTGTGTTCTTCTTACACACGAGGGCAATGACTTTACGAGTCGGTCTGCTACTTTTATGCCTTGCTTGCATAGCATAAGTCAACTCAGACATATTCAAAAGGGGTGTTATGACTCACAAGGGCAGCTATCATTATCTCGGCCGCGCGCAGGGTGGATTCAACTATCTTGTGCACCGATAGCATAACCAGTCTTAGTTCGTGTCTCAGATGTTGCTTCAGCAACGAAGTATATCAAAAATAACAACAAAAGGGATAGTAGGTAATGGTGAAACTATTGACTACGCAGAATTGCGCTACCCCAAGTAAATAGCAAACATCAACCAGCTGTTGCCAGGTTAGTCAAAAATCGAGGAGGCAAATTGAAATCAACAATACATGAACAAAACGTTTAGTTAAAATACCAGTATACAGATATACATATTGCAGCTTGTTGGGCCAACATATATGAAGTAATAGGACTCATGTCAGGACATGACTGCCTTTTTCTTCGAATTTTTTAATTACTGGGAGAAAGCTACCACGCACAATGTAAGCTTGAGCTATTAGGCGTTGCTGACATAATAATAAAAAAATCCTTCGCGAGTTTTCAGAAAAAAAGCATACATCAGCTCAATTCACTTAGCAGGTGTAGAGTCTCTCGACGATTTTCAAACTGGTATTCTCAATTGCTGGTATGCACAACTTGCAGCCTGCTACAAAGTACCTACTGTGTATTCCCTGCAGGGATTCTCGTAGACCCACATCCAATTCCCTAAACCATCCATGTCGCGTTGGATTGATTGGTGGCAAGATAGCGGGGAAAAGAACACGGGGGTTAGCTACACCAAGCCAGAATAGGAAATTAACAAACAACTAAACTGGCGAGGGAGACGGGGAACGTTGTTTACTTTGCACGACAAATATAGTTGGCGTGACTGTCAATAGATAACGGCGCACACGCAAAAAACAACACTGGTTGATTAGCTTAAAAGAAGGCAAATGGTCAAGCTGACTTCTCTTGGAACCATCACGGTCATCGCAGTCGTCAGTTGAAAGTTGTCGAGCCCTTGTTTCCCACTGCCGGCCGGCCTTGCTGTATTGTATGTAAGTAACCCGAATGGGGGCCGAGTCTCCATATTGTTGCTGAAGCTAATGTCGCCAAAAGACCAATTGCACGATGGCCACCTCGTCGGACTTAGATCTGCCCATCGCTCTTCGGCGCTCGACCCGCCGCTGTGTCAGCGCTGCAGCGGCATTGCAGGTCGCTCCACCAGCCATTGCAGCACCCAAGACACCGCGAGCAAAGAAGCGAGTCCGCTTCTCAGATCCAGGACCCGAACTCTGTGGCGGTGATGAGGCAACCTCATCATACTCTACGGGACTGACGCCCATGATCAGGCGCTCCTCGCTTGGCGAGTCTTCTTCAAAGAGGCGTCGGTCGGCTAGACTAGCACTCGTCCAAGACGCGCAAGGCGAGCAAGACGCGGAAGACATAGGACTCACAGCCCCCAAGCCGAAAACCAAGGCACGGGCGCGCAAGGCAGGTGGCGCCACAAAGGCCGAGATCGAGCTCGAGTTGGCCCGTCTACGCGCTGAGCTCGTCAGCCGTGATGCTGAAATCGAACGCCTCCGTGATGAGACTGTTGCCCAAGACACGGCACGTATCTTGGAGTTGGAAGAGCAGATTTTAGTCCTGCGCGCGGAGCTTCAAGAACCACACTCCACCGCCCAGATTGAAGGCGAAGATGAGGGCGGAGATGCGAGTGACGACGACGACAACGACGTCCCATCGCGGACCTTCTACGATTGGACCTTGGCACCTGAACATCAAGACTGGGATAAGGACTCAGATGGTGATGACGGCTCCGGGGACATCACGATGACAGACGTGGCGTTCAGCACACCCTCCCGCCGACGCAAGAATGCCAGTGCAGCACAACCCAGGTCGTTATCCGCCTCATTCCCCACGCCGCCTTGCACGAGCCCGGCTATGCCTGCTACTCCATTTTCAGTGCGTAAGCCGACTAGGGCACAGACGCCATCCAACGCCAGCGTTCACGGATCGCTGCCGGACGATGAGAAGGAGTCCCTCAAAGCGGAGCTCGAATCACTCCGTTTTGAACTGGCCAAGTTGAACAACACGCTCGAAGCACAGAGAGATCTCCAGGCTCGATTGGCAGAGAAGCTCACAATAGCAGCGCCACCAGCCCCCGGCACAGAGGGTAGCGAAGGAACACAGCCAGAGCTCGAGGAACATCTCAATTTAGTGCTCAAGCAGCTCCAGGAACGCACGGTGACCCTTCTCGAGGTCAACTCGTCTCTCAGGTCGCTGGGCTTCAACGGCTCCGAGGCGAGCGAGATCATCGGCGATATCACGAGCTGTCTCCGCAGGGCGCGTCTCGAGATCGAGTACGTCAGGCCGGGCGAGCTTTCCCTGCCCCTCTCATACCACGGTGCCGAGCTCCTCAACCTCGTCCTCGACCACGTCCGCGAGCTGTCGCGGCAGGCCAGCGAGAACGAGCAGAAGATCGACGAGTACCACGCGCAGGAGTTCCTCCTGCGCGAGCAGCTCGGCGCCCGCCTCGCCGCCACGAACGGCATGCGGGAGAAGCTGGATGCGGACGCCGCGGCGCTCCGCGAGCGCGACGCTCACATCTCCGACCTCGAGGACACCCTCGAGCGGGTGAAGGGCGCGACGGCCAAGTACCAGAGCGAGATCAGGGAGCTCGAGTCCTGGGTGGAGCGCATCGACAGCGAGGGCAAGCTGGCCAAGGCGAAGGCGCAGATCGACCTCGACGTCATGCAGGAGCGGCTCGAGCAGCGCGACGCCGTCGCCGCCGACCTCGAGGCCAAGCTCGCCAACGCGCTGGAGCAGAGCGAGGCGCTCGAGGCCCAGCTCAGGGACTTCCAGCTGCGCAGGGAGGGCGAGAACAAGGCGCGGAACAGGTCGCACGGCGCCGTCCTGGCGCTCAAGGACCAGCGCATCCTGACGCTCAGACGCGAGATCGGCGAGATCAACATGCGTCTCCTCAGCGCGCACGAATCGGTGATCAAGTTGCAGAGGGAGAACGTCGTCGTGGCGGAGCGGTGGCAGAAGGCGGAGGACGCGGCGAGCGGCGCGAGGGAGGCGGTTGAGAAGATGAAGGCCGAGATGCAGAAAGTTACTGCTGCTGCTGCTGCCGCCGAAAAGAGGCGGAAACACGATAGTGGAGTAGGGCTTCCGGAAGGGGACGAGGACGAGGCCGAGGCCGAGTTGTGATATGTCTATTTCTTTTGTCTGTGGCAACAAATCTGGTGTACGTTCTTAGTACATTCATTACTTAGTTCCGGGTTTCTTTTGTTACTGTATGAATCAAATTTGCGCTTGTCTTCATCACTACATCATATCTCTGGGCTTTTCTTCGGTGACATGCGTATAGTGCCAATCTTCATAGCCTGACGGACAATTCAATGCTAAGAATCAATATCCTACTCATATGTGTGTCACCACAGGTCTATAGTGAGGGTATTCAGCATATCATGTTAGGAGAGGTGACCATGTTTTAGATGGAGTATTCTAGTAGGTAGTATATATTTACACACACACACACACACACACACACACACACATACACATACACACACACACATATATATATATCAAGGAGAGAGACACGTATGGAGACATGGAGAAGGAGAAAATCCTAATCGTAAAGTACTTGAAAGTGAATGATATACAAGCTAGCATCCCCGACTAGCAACATCTGGACACCTCATTGATACTACGTGGTTTCTATGGCAGAAGTACCTATATCTACCTGTACCTAGGTATCTTGACGAGTTCAAGGCCGACGTGTGTACTCGCGGGGTTACCTAAAGCCTAGGAATTAGTTACAACGACAACATAGCGATTTCAAGAGCTGCCTCGCGGATAATCTTGATGGCCCTGGCTGTTGTGTAAAAGTAGGGTGTGCTAGATTTGAACTAATATTACTTATAGGTAAGTAGCTCGACCGCAAGCTTTATGAAAGTAATATTCATGAAGAGTTTCAAATGCTAAAGGAGTGGTTTAGAGGAGCCCTGACAACAACTCACCCGTAAAGGTACTTACTTAGCAAACCCAAACACTCAACATTCACTACTTCCGAGAAGCAAACATCAACTATTACACAGCAACGAGGCCGGGGGCAGGTCCAATGATTTCCGCCTTTCGACCACGTCTCACTCCTTCAGCTCGGTATCGCTAATTCTTAAGGATATGTATTCGATTTCATAAACGTCATATGTGCAACTACCGAAGTACCTACTCGCTAGGCTTTCTGCGCACACCTTCTCTACTTTACCCTTTTTTACTTTCCTGTGCATACCCCTCTCGCACAAGAATCTCTTGATTCTCGATATCAGGACCTGGTCTGTCAACTCTTTCTGTCTCCGTCTACAACAACGGGCACCAAAACCGCCGACACATCTGCACACTCCTGCACCACATCCTCACGGAAGACAAAAGTATTTGGTAGGCATCTCATTCATCTCACTTATCAATCAAAGTACAATGTGTATCCCAAAGCTCAATCCGCTAACCGCGATTTCACAACCAGCACGCAATTCTGCCTCGCTGCCAAAGCTCCCTAAGTACTTAGGCATCTACACAGGTAAGCCACCATTCACAAACCCAGCTGAACTTATCTTCGCCGATCAATGCTAACAATTTCACAAGAACACCGACAGACATTCATTGCCCAGCATTCATAATGTCGACCTCCCCTCCTGCCTATACGCCCGAGGACAAGGGTGTTCCCAAGGCGTTGTCAGCCAGCACCCAGCCAACGGTCACGTCCCCCGTCATGCCAGAGGCTAGCACGAACGTCAGCACCTGGAGCATTTGGCCCCTCAGAAATGCTGGATTTCCTATTATTTTCCCCTGGTTCCACCCAACCGTTGACCTCCTTCCATTCAGCAGCCCCGCTGTGCATGGCCAGTATGCTGAATATACGCTTTACCAAGCTGGTGGCTTGGAGAGCGGCGCGGTCGCCTACATCTGCCGTGAATGGGACCTGTCGCAGGTCATGAGCCTCTTCTGCGTTATGACAGCCCTTACGGTCACGATTCTTCTTCTCATTCTTCTCAAGTACGCAGATTCGTCATTCTATCATATTGTGCGGAGAGAGGGTTAACATTTAATATTAGTTGAACTAGCAACGCGGGGCCCAAAAGACGGTGGTTGCATCAGCCTACTGTTTTATCGGCCTCACAAGTGCAGCACTGATAAGGCAGGCAAGGGCTGGTTACGTTCATTCTATGAAATGGGGTTTCAGCCCTTGTTGATATTAGAATTGCAGCATAGTTGGTATGTCTCATCAATTCGGGAAGATGGAGGAAACGGCAGTGAATCAAATAGGCCTGCAACAATGGCAGACGTGACAAAGGTGGTTTGGTAGAGAGAACAAGTGGTTAGATAACCATCAATAAGTCTGCCTGCAGGAGCAGCATGGTCACAATACTAGAGGATTCGCCCGTACTGTGACGCCTTGCATGACGTAGTCATTTGTGAAATCACTGATGTGTGAGCCCACAACTGTCCTTTTTGCTACAAAGGCATACATGAATGCACGTATATATTCAAGTTCATGCCGCCAAAGAACATGGTGCCGCTCATGATCCCTATCGCTGTGCCCATGTTGGCATTGCCTCCAACCAGTAGCTCCAACCTTTGCCACAGCTGGTATCGCGAGCGCCAGCGTCTAAGGCCCTAGCAAATATGTCCCCAGTGCCCAAGCGCTGGCATCTTCCATCCCAGCGTCTTAGACATGTTGGCGCTAAGAACCCAAAGACCAAGGACCGTGAGCAGGGAGTTAGATTATTATGCCCAATCGGCTCGCTCATAATTACTCGCCAGCGCCCATCTGGCTACTCATAAAGGCGGTGCTGGGATTCGAGCGGGGAGGTCAGAGTGTGTCTGTTGGTCCCTAGCGATGGTTCGTGAGAACCTCAGCAGCCAGGCACAGAGTCTTGAGATACAGGCGGGCGCTGTAGTTCAACTACAACAGCTGCGCCTGTTGATATAATTCCTTCCGAGCCACTTATCACAAAAAAGCTATTTACCAATCTTGACGTTGCTGTTATCGGTATCTTGTCGCGATTGGATCGAAGTTGCTCTGTTAGATGAGCAATGGCTCGTTTGGAAAATCTAAGCATGAGCTACGGTTCTCGAGGCATCTCTAGGGCCAGTGCTATTGTCACCAGGAACCCAATCACCGTCATATGAGCATGATTGATTCTTCTGTGCCAAATTAGACGTATGAACATGGTTATAGGTAAAAGACTTCAACACCGCCGTCGCAGGCGCTTAAGCAACAATACGAGAGAGATGTGAAGAAGACGTTAATCAATCGTGTCGAGGACCGCCTTGTACTCAGGTTAATCTTGATGCACCCCCTGGCCTCCTATTAGCCAATGAACCAGTATAACGATAATGGCGACGATGCGCCTCGTACGGTTCTCCCCTATTATCCTTTCCTACAGCAGAAATCCGCGGAGTAGTAACGAAGCACGCAACTGTCACTTGAAAAGAAACAGCGCCCAGTAGGAAGAGCAGGTTATTCACACAAAGCTAGTAGCAAGAATCGCCAAGACGTCGATAGGTACATATCGCCACGGTTCCACCAGTATCTTCGCCGCCATTAGCGTCACATACTAAGATTCTTGCGAGCCTAAGCACCTGAGGCGAAGAAAGAAAGGGGTCCCGGCTTACTAGCCAGTCTGCGACAAGTAGCCCGTTCACCGCTATGCTCCCTCCTTCCGTAGTACCGCTAAACGTGGGATGTTTGGTCTATCTCCGTGTCATGTATGAATACAAGATTTGCTCAGAATAACGATTTTGTCGCAGATCATGAGTAAAAAGCCAACTCATAGATAGATACAGCCAGCGGCCGATTAGTTCATGAGCCGAGACGTACACTCTCGCTTATCGCGACTTATCAAGAGGCGATAGAAAGCAGTGGCAAGATCATATATGCCAGCTTATTACCTATGTTGTAGCTTGAATCATGGGATGTGTACTGTGCATGGCATTGGAATTCGAGACGGGAATATTGGAAATATGTAACCCGAGGAGTGAAGGTGTTGCACCTGTCCCAATGACAAATAATCAATAATCACTCGCTAACACTCGCCATCGAATAATGTAGGCTGTAGTTGAAGGTGTATTGAACGCAATCTTATTCATGAATCAAATATCATCGAGGCTAGATGTGCCAAATCCACGGCTAGCTTCAGGTGGAATCAGGCGCCATTCTTGTATCTAGCACGGTATCGAGGCACACGAAGCGCCCCGTTTTCGTCTCCCTTCTCGCACCTCAACACCATTCCTCGTTCGCTACCCACGGAGGTGGTTAACGCAACCCATGCGCCACGCGGCCGTCCTGCCGAACACAGGCCAGCGACACCACAAACCCACGAAGCGACAGCTCGTAGTTCTCGAGCTCCCCAATTTAGTACCACGGTCCAAATTGTCGAATTTTCTTCTCCTTCTGACCTCTGACAGTGACACCTCGCAGGTCAGCTCGAATAAGAACCGCCAATTTGCAATCGCTGTCGGCATCTCCTCCTTTTAGATAATGCCGCGTGTGGCGCAATTCATCAAGCACCCCCAAGACGGAATCCTTGAAGACCCATATCATGTCATCAATGGTAACTTCGCAGTACGTTCCTCTGCGATCATGATACTGAGCCAGGCCATTCTCTTCGGCGATTTCTGTGTATAGCAAATAACACCTGATTAGCTAACTGCACGGATAATCGGGAGTGAGTCTAGAGTCTTAACGAGAACTTACCTTGGAGACGTCTGAACAGGCAACATGTTGATTGGGGCATTGCGGCCTCCCACTTGGGCGGCTCAAGAGGTGCCAGCTTCTGCGGTTCTGGCGGCGACGCTGGGATGCGTCTATGGATGTACTTGTTTATCGCGGGACAAATTATGTAGAAGGTCTTGAGATCCCTGAAATTGTCCATGAAATCGACTATCGCTCCAGTGAGGGAAGGGTAGATGTCGTGACGGTGGTATTGGAATGGCTTGTACTTCTTCGTCAACGAGAAACCTTTGGTGAAGAATTCGATCTCCACTCCGATCTTCTCAATACCTGCAAATACCCTTTTGTTGGCGACGGGGTTCAGCAGCGCCAGCGACGCCGCCGACACGCCATAGTTGAACCGGAATGTGACGAGGTCAGCAGCGGCGTCCACCATGGCCACCGCCCCGTTCTCCTCCACCAGCACGCGATGTCTGTGCAACGTGTCCTTGTAGAGCGTAATCGTGCCACGTTGGATCTTCCGGAAGCAGTCTAATGCATATCTGTCGATGCACATGAGGGCGCGGCGTTCGCGCCAGGCCGACGCGTCTCTCTTTTGGATATTGTCCGGCTTCATGACAAGCCTGGCTTTTGTTTCCGGGTCTTGAGTGAGGCGAAAGCGATGGGCTCCTGGAGACCACTGGGAAAAAACAAGGGTCCATATCATCAGCTTGAGCTCGGCCGGGAGGTCTCGGTATTCTGCATTCTTCCTGTCCTTGACTTGAGCCACTTCCATGGTGGAACACATGAGCTTCGATATAAGCTTGCGATATCTAGCTTTGGAGAACGGGTATGCCCGATGATCCCTGGCAAAGCGTTGCCTGGGCTCAGCGTTTTAGAAGCGACAAATGAGTAATTTGATGAGGCTATGGCGTCGAAGCCTGTTCTGGATAGTAGGTGTTAGTAGGAAGGAATAGTGCGCTCTGTCTGTCCCCGAGCGACGCAAGGTATTGCAAGTAATTTGGTGTCAGACCTCCTCCTGTTGGTGCGCGACTTCGACACGCTTGTGTTATACAGTGGCTGGTGGCGGGGGATAGATTGTAGATATGTCGGGGAACTGTACGGAGGAATATGTTTTTTATTGACGAGTTGGGTATGGAAAAGTAGCTCATGGATGTTGACAGAAACGAGAAGCTCGCGCGTCAAGCTAGCTGGCCTCTTCCCTACAAGTTCAGTGGGAAATTGCCTGCGTAAGAAAGATAAGCTTGTTCCTGATCAAGTAGGAAAGAGCTCCCTCCTTGTTAGGTGCGCTAGATGAGAATTCTGGACGAGAAAGGGGAAGAGAGCCTGAAGGAAGGGGGAAAAGAGATGCGAGGGAAGAGGTTCTGGGAGATACCTTAGGTTAAGGTAAGTTAGGTACTTACTTTACTTCGCAGGGAAACGAGAGAGCAACGCAACGCAACGCAACGCAACGCACTGCCACTTCAAGAGGAATCTGACAGCAAGTTGCTGCCTGCTATGACACACAATACTGGCGGCTAGATGCGAAGACCTCAAGACCTTATATTGGGATAAAGTAAACAACTTAGAGAGGAACTTAAAAAAAGGAAGAAAGGTCCAGTTTACAGGAGACTTTAATACCTTATATAAATATTTCCTTCGCTTGCAGTGAATGCACCTGCCAGCTACCTGCCACCGGGCTGGGCCCTACCACCTTCGTAGGCGCATTCACTACCCATATTGATGCCAAACAGTGTTAAGAATAATGAATAAGTCTAGTACCAAGGTGTGCTGGCTCGCTCATAGAGTAATCATTTATGAATATATTATACAGCAATCAGTTGACTCTGAATTACATCCCAGCAGTCAAATAACATTTTGGGACTCAGTAGGTGCCTCACTTGCATGTTGTATTGTCTTGTAGTGTAACAAAGGGGGGGGGGGTAAGGCGCAGCTGTGTATTATCTACAACAATGTACGCTCCAATAGCTGGTCACATATTTAGGTAATTTGACGTAGGTACGTACTAACCAATCTGCCTGAGGTACCTTAAGTAGGTACTTACAAGTAGAAGAGAGCATATTTACCGCTTTTCTCCCTGAGTCAAACAATGATGCTAGACTAAGTTCTTCTACCACGTTGAGTCTACTATACAGCAACACTTTTTAATACTTAAAACACAACTTTTAATTTACTTTATGTATTCCTGTTTTATTGCTATGTATCGAATGTTCAGGTTACAAGAGAAAAAAAGATATGTGAGAGCCCGTGGGTGTTGCTTAAACCTTACTGACCTCTTTCCCACTCCCTCCTCTCCCCTCTCCCTAATTAGGTACCTATTTATAGAAGCATAAATAAGAATATGTTGCCAAGTCGCAAGTATATCCCCTATTAACATGTTTAAAAACATTATTCGTGAATTTGTCCGTCCCTATGACCTCTACTCTCCAAACCGAGCACAACCCACAAGTCCCTTAGCCACCCACCCACCCTGCCTCAGTGCGTGCGTGCGTGCGTGCGTGTGTGATTCAACACTCACGGTCGTCCCTGCTGGTACACATCGCCCGGAGAGGCTATATAAACGTAGGAAGATATCTAGATACCTAGGATAGGAGAGAATATATCGTGACCCGGTTACCTCCCCTCTTTCTCTCAGGTATATGATATATTCATGTCCAGTACAACCAATCCTAAAAGAGTACCTACATAGGCACCTGAAAGCAGATCGACGCCCAAAAGCACGAGACGCAAGCAATCATATCACAAATCAGATGCACAGCAAAAGCAACGAACGGGTCTAATCCAAGATATGATTCTCATGACTAACACCGCTAACATACCCAGTCTGTCCACACGAAACCGCCTAACACAATATCCCGCTCGTCGGAATCATGCCCCTGCCACGACGGCCAGGTTCTCGTATATCGTGCGCTTGACGGCGTAGAAGGTACCGCCCATCTGGCTCGCCGGTCCGCCGCCCAGGGGCAGCCCAATGCTCTCGACGTCGATGCGGCCCGTCGCCGTCTTCCGCACCATGACCGAGCCGTCGATGACCAGCGTGCCCTCCCCTCTGAACTCGGCCGTGTGGCCCGTCTGCTGCATCGCCTTCCGCAGGTCGGCCAGTCGCAGGTCGCCGACGTGCAGCGGCTGGGCCACGGAGCGCGTCGCCGACGCCATGCTCGCGGGTAGTACGTCCAGCGTCGGCTCGCCCGGGACCTCCGCCGCTTCGCTCGATTGCGACTCTTCGGTCTTGACGCGCTTGTTCGCCGCGTCTTCGTCGCCGGTGCGGGAGAGCTGCTGCTTCTGCGTGGCGAGGAGCCGGCCCGTCACCGTCGCGATGCTGAGCCCGCGCACGCTCTGCCATTTCAGCTGCTTGACCAGGTTCGGCGCGAGTTTGACCACCCAGGCATTCGTGTCGACGCTTGCGTCGATGGTCATGCCCACGCTGGGCGTGTATATGTCGAATGAGCCCTCCACCATGAGCTTCTTGCAATCGGAGGCGAGCGTCATTGTGTCCTCGCTGTTTCCGCCAACGAGAATAAGTTTTCGGGGCTGAATCAGAGGTATAAGCATGTGGAGGCTGCGCTTGTCGTGAATACCGGCAAAGTCGACGAAATCAATCTGCAGTTTGACGCTAATTCTTCCCGTCGTAATCACCAGCTTCGATGGACCGTTCACTGCATCATCTGGGTCGTCGGGGATGACATCCAGCTCATCTACCACACCATCGTCTGGTAGGTTTATTTGAAACTCATCGGTAATACTTCGTGTTAACATTGGTCGCTTGTTGGTGTTGGGTCCGAGGCCCTTGTTCGTAGGAGCGGCGTCGTCCCATTTGCGCTTCTTCCCCAAATTGTCATAGCTATCACCCTTGCCGAACGGATCCACGTCGACGCCCTCGCCGTCGTCGCGTTCCTCGGCCCTGAGGAAATCTTCTGGTCGGATGATCTCGCCGTATTCATCGTCGCGTTTCCGTCGCACAGGGTGGGGAAACATTCGATCCCTTCCTTTCTTCTCCCTGATAGTAAAATCATAAACACCCTTTTTCTTCAGTAGAATATTGACACCCAAATCTTGATCAGTAAGTGCGGCCTTTTTCCTACCTACCTGTCCTAGAGTGGTTGCCGCGTTCAGAGCTCTGCCCTGTTGCTCATTCTCCGAATCTTCTGACTCCGATGACGACTCGGAAACGTCATCTCCCACGTCCCCTGACGTCTCCAGCGTAGCGACTGCTCCGCCTTGTAAGGTCGTCTGGAGTTGACGTTGCTGAGCAAGCCATTGTTGATATCGGACAAGATCAGTCCCTTCCAAAGCCTGTTTCCCATATTCTGTGAAGTCGAGATCATGCGAGATACTGCCACTTGTCTCTCCCCCAACGACATTCTCTTGCCGGTCCCTCCACCAGGTCCAGAGAGTTCTCGCCAAGGATGGGCGTGACTCTGAAGCCAGAGATGGGTACTCAGTCAAAATGACCATGTTGGCAGGGTCTTGGGCTAGCTGTTTCAAGACCAACCTTGAAAATCCCCATTCCAGGCTTGCATCACTGGCAATAATGACTTTGCCGACCAGGCCATCCTCGTCGCTGTCGCGCGAAAGTACCTTATCAACCTGCCCTCTCCTATCTAACAAACGTAAATATCTAAAGTCGAAGGGACCGGTCTCTTTGCCTTGCCTCGACCCATCTGCCGCGCCATTAGGTCTTCTCGAACCGTCAGTCACAGCTTCAAACTCGCGCACAATATTATCATCCATCCATTCCAACATACTGCGTGCATATCTCATCACGCTGTGAACATTGCGCCCCGCGAGGTATAGTTTGGAAGAGCTGAGCCTGCTCTCGTTCGACGACACGTCGGATCTCCATGCATGCTCTAGAAGGTAAGCGAGCTCTAGCACGCGGGCGCTCGAGTCTGTAGGTATGAGAACCGTGCCGCCCCTGGTGACACATGATCTCACTTTGTCGAGGAGCAGCTCGTCCCGTTTACTTCGGCCGCCAGAAAGGGATGGCTTTTCTCCGCCACGGCTGCTGCAGACTAGCGCAGTAGGCTTCCTTAATTGCTCAATAACCTCGGCGCCGCCACCACCAGCACCACCAGCGCCACCCAGCCACGCGGCGCCTGCGTACACGTTCTCACGCCCTTGGTTCCAGTCCACGGCATATACGATGGACTCGAGACCGTGCTGTATTTGCCAGATAGTGCCGCCTAAAGTATGTCCCGAATTGTAGGCGGTGATGGTCAGGCCGTTGAGAGGCGGCGAGAAGGGAGAGGCTAGAGGCTGATGCGGCTGCGAGTATTTTAAGGGATGGATGAGGGAGAAGTATGTGGCGATCTCGTCGGCGGTAGGCGCCTGGAGAAGAAAGTCGGACGAAGCATCGGAGTCCGAGTAGGAGACGCCGTCGAGAGGGCTCGAGGGGATGGTGGTGGCGGCGGCAGGCGTCGAAGCATACAGGTCCTGCAGCAGGGTCCGGCCAAGTCCAATGATAGGGCTGGTCGCATAGACGGGGATGCGCGTGAATAGAGCGAAATGTTTGCAGCAGTGCGCGAAGGCGGCAATGTGTTCGGCCGTCGCGTGAGTGAGGAGAATGAGGGATAGAGTGGGCACTTGTCTAGACGGACAGGCGCGATCACGGTCAGCTTAGGCTCGTTGCACTCCACGGCCGACCCTCTCCGTCCGATGTATGGTCATGGCCAGGTATGGTCCGAGAGAGAGAAAGAGAGAGAGAGAGAGGAGGGACGTACTTCTCTAGCTCCTTGAGCTTGGCGACGTCGAAAGATTCATCCCAGCCAAGGCCAACCAGTATCTTGATCCCCCCGTCCAGCTCGAGAATGGATTGCGACGCCGACGACTCGGAGAGGGCCCCTAGTAGAGGGCTGAAGGTGAACATGGCTGCATCATATGATTTCGTGCCCCCGCCCGTGCCTCGCGCCTCGTTCCTATAAGCCCATCTAAGACGACCACGACGACGGGGGAGATGAGGATATCACAGTAATGGTCTGGTCAAATATCTGTCGGTGGTCGTGAAGTCCGAGAGAGGGCCGGGAGAGGTCTAAGCAGAAAAGAACGCGGTGAAGTTGTCTCGCGCCTGCATGGGAGATGGATTAGTGTGCTGTTGTGTAAGTAGTTGTTGTCGATCAGATGTTGAAAGAGTGAGAGGAAGCTACCTATGCGATGATGTCGCGCTAGGAATTCCGTGTCGGGGATAGCGTAGCCTACTGTAGGCACCTAGGTAGGTACAGCCTATGGTAGCGTAGAATACATGTGCCAATAGTGGGTCCACTGCAGGGTACATGAGTACCAGTTGACCCGTATGTAGGGTACTTAAGTACCTTATGTGCATGCGAAGAACGCGCCCGGCAGATATCCGGAAGTTTATCGTGTTATCGTAGATTAAGTACTTAGTGTAAGTACCTATCAACCAGTTTGGGAATAGCATCGTTCGAGATGCCAATCCGTAACTGTGGCCTCAGGACTAATACGATAATATCAATACCTACAACCAATCCCTCGACATACCCACGATCTGCCAGGTCGGTCGCCATTTTCGCAGGGAGCCGCAATGACCTACTTTGGCTCGGTGTAAGCCATCGTCCAGGACCAGCGATCCCTCTCTCCTCCTCTTCCTGCCTCTCCCTCTCTCCTGTCCCTCTCAGCTGGCAAATTGATCGATCATGAGCGAACATTCCATGTATCACGCCCTCGGCCAGGGCGAACAGCTCGACCCGAACGACCCTCGACGGACGACACAACCCGCGCCGCCCCAATTCCAACCGCCCGTCGCCCAGCAGCCATACCAACAGTCACATCAGCAGCCATACCAACAGCAGCCGTACCAACAGCAGCCATACCAGCAGCAGCCATACCAGCAACAACACCAACAGCCATATGGGTCTCCCGTACCGCCTCCGCCCGGTAGTGCTTCTCCGGCCGGAGCCGTGCCCGGATTCGCACCTCCTGCGGCAGATGGAGCAGGCCTGGTCTCCCAAATGGCCGGTTTGATGTTAGATGGCCAGCATACGGCGAGGAGGAAGAAGAAGGATCGCCACGCCTTCCACACCGTCGAGGCCCCCGTCGGCTCTTCGCAGCCCTACAACGGCATCCCGCCATCTGGAACCCCCGCCACGGCCTTTCTGAATGCCGACCCCTCGGCGACCGTCGGCGGCCAGTTTCTGGGTCAGCCTGCTTCGCCCAACCTGTTCCCGGCTCCCGCCAACGGGCCCTACAATCCCGCCTCGCCCGCTACGCCCGCCGAGTTCGCCGCGAGGACGGGCCAGCCCCAGGCGCCGGCCATTGTATCCGCCTCGGGCGCTGGTGGCGTTTCCCCCGACGACATCCCGAGCGTGCCCGTGTCGAGAGATATCCCCCAGCAATATTATCTGAGCAACGTCTACCCTACCTTCGAGCGCCATGTCCCTCCTCCCGCTACCATCTCCTTCGTCGCATTTGATCAGGGAAACTCGTCGCCCAAGTTCACTCGGTTAACCATGAACAATATACCCTCTAGCGCCGAGAGTCTCCGTGGCACCGGTCTCCCCCTCGGCCTCATCCTGCAGCCCTTGGCTCCTCTCCAACCCGGAGAGCTAGAGATACCCGTTCTCGATTTTGGCGACCAAGGTCCCCCAAGGTGTCATCGGTGCCGAGCCTATATCAACCCCTTCATGATGTTCCGCTCCGGGGGCAGCAAGTTTGTTTGCAACCTCTGCACCTATCCGAATGATACCCCGCCAGAATACTTTTATGCCACGACGCCCCAGGGAGTCAGGGGAGACCGGGATCAGAGACCAGAGCTTATGAGGGGCACTGTCGAGTTTACCGTACCTAAGGAGTACTGGACGAGAGAGCCGACGGGCTTGAACTGGCTGTTTGTCATCGACGTTACCCAAGAAGCCTTCAACAAGGGTTTCCTAGAGGCTTTCTGCGAGGGTATCCTCTCGGCTCTTTACGCATCGGAAGGAGGAGATGACACAGAAGACAGCGGGGAACCTAAGCGGCAGATACCACCCGGGGCCAAGGTCGGGTTCGTCACGTACGATAAAGACGTCCACTTCTATAATTGCAATGTAAGTTCTCGGTTGTCGCGAAGGCCAAGGACCGCTGGTTTGAAACACAGGTACTGATATTAGCTAGCCTGCCCTCGAACAAGCCCAAATGATGATAATGCCGGACATTGAGGACCCTTTTGTTCCCCTCAGCGACGGTCTGTTCGTCGATCCGTATGAATCAGAAGCTATTATCACCTCTCTTCTGACCAGGCTACCGGCCCTTTTCGCCGACGTCAAAAACCCCGAGCCCGCACTGTTGCCAGCACTGGGTGCTTCTTTGGCTGCGTTGGAGAAGATAGGAGGGAAGATGGTATGCTCTCTATCAGCTCTCCCCACCTGGGGACCAGGTCGCCTCTTTATGAGAGATGACGGAAAGTACCCTGGGGGCGAGATCGACAAGAAGCTGTTTACCACCGAGCATCCTGGCTGGAAGAAGATTGCGGAAAAGATGGTCGCCGCTGGCGCCGGTGTTGACTTTTTTCTTGCGGCCCCTTCTGGTGGTTACTTGGATGTGGCAACAATCGGTGAGTCAAGTACGCTCTGCACCAGGGGAGGCCCATGTAAACTAACGCTGTGAAGGTTATGTGTCTTCTACAACAGGCGGCGAAACATTTTATTATCCCAACTTCGTGGCGGGTCGAGATAATGCCAAGCTTTCACAGGAGATCAAGCACACCGTGACCCGAGAGACCGGTTACCAGGCGCTGATGAAAGTCCGGTGCTCAAATGGACTGCAAATATCCGCATACCACGGCAATTTCGTCCAACACACTTTTGGAGCCGACTTGGAAATTGGCGTCATCGACGCGGACAAGGCCATAGGCGTCACGTTTGGCTATGATGGAAAGCTCGATTCCAAACTTGATGCACACTTCCAGTCGGCTCTCCTTTACACCACTGCCTCAGGTCAACGCCGGGTTCGTTGCTGCAACGTGATCGCCAGTGTCAGCGAGAACGCGAGAGAGTGCATGAAGTTTATCGACCAAGATGCGGTATATTCCATCATCGCTAAGGAGGCGGCTTCAAAACTATCGACAAGTTCAACCACTCTCAAGGAGATAAGGCAGGTCGTAACTGAAAAGACGGTTGATATCTTGGCTGGGTACCGTAAAAACTTTTCCTCGCAACCCCACCCACCCGGGCAATTAGTTATGCCTGAGAAGCTTAAAGAGCTCTCCATGTATATGCTCGGCCTCATCAAAACTCGAGCATTCAAAGGGGGTAATGAGACTTCAGATCGAAGAGTACATGAATTACGAATGATCCAATCGATGGGTCCTACCGAACTCAGTTTATATCTTTATCCCCGCATGATTCCGATACACAATCTCAATCCCGAAGACGGCTTCCTCGATGAAAAGACGGGCCATTTGAAGTTGCCTCCCGCTATTCGGACCTCTTTCAGCCGTGTTGAGCCGGGCGGTGTCTACCTAGTTGACAATGGACAACAGTGCCTACTGTGGTTCCACGGACAGACTTCTCCAAACCTACTCGCGGACCTTTTTGGTGAGGGCAAGGATAGTCTCAGCTCGCTCGATCCCTATAGCGCGACCCTGCCCGTCTTAGAAACACACCTGAACGCTCAAGTGCGGAATATCATGGAGTTTCTCAAGCCCCTCCGTGGCTCGAAGGCATTGACAATTCAGCTGGCAAGGCAAAACATGGACGGCGCCGAGTACGAGTTCGCGAGGTTGTTAATAGAAGACCGAAACAACGAGGCGCAGAACTACGTAGATTGGCTCGTCCAGATCCACAAGGCCGTACAGCTTGAAGTGAGTCCTTTCCCTCCCCCGAATTTTCGTGTCTTATTTGAAGCAAAGCTAATCACCGATTAATCGTTAGCTGGCTGGCCAGAGGCGCAAGGAGGGCGACGAGGCAAGTTCGATAGCCTCGAGCTTCTCGGGCCTACGTCCAAGTTACTGGTGAGAGTACGAAACGACAAAAAGGGGGGAGGGATGTTGTTTACGATACGAATCTACACGACACGCATGGCATTGGGAGGCGCAAATAAGTTTAGGAAAATCTGGGTCGAGATTAAGGGGGGCATGGCGAATGTTGAGAAGAATTTACTCCCACCCCCTCAAAGGAAGCTATGTTCATGCTAAGTACCTACTTATTAGTCTCGGCTGATTCGATACGCTCACGAGGTGAAATAATGAAAAGAACCCTATTTTATCTCGCTCGCTTCGTGTTCTGTTCTGTTCTCCTCTGGTTTAGACAGCCTCGGTATGTCCGGCTGCTTTGCATTGCAGTAC
The DNA here is from genome assembly GCA_022578855.1 of Nemania serpens. Classification (NCBI taxonomy): domain Eukaryota; kingdom Fungi; phylum Ascomycota; class Sordariomycetes; order Xylariales; family Xylariaceae; genus Nemania; species Nemania serpens. Next base: position 63,456 of record MU396786.1, on the reverse strand, counting down.
AGCATGGCGATCGAGGTGTTGTTTCGCCTTGTACGCGAGTCATGTATCCCGTCATCATGTGCATGAATAAACAGTGATCAGCTAGTTCGGATGGACCTTGAAGACGCGGATAGTGTAAGCTAATAATTCCTTCTGGAACAAACCACTCGTTGCCCGGTCTTATTTACAGGAGTAGTTAGCATTTGCTTTGCGTGGTACGAACCACTGTTGGCGTGAGTAGTACAAGGATGTTTTTTTCTGGCGACGGGGTGCGAGATATTCATTCGCTCCCCTTAATTATAAGCCAGTTAAGGGGGGGAAGGGTTATCTTCCTGGGTATATGTGGCATATCCGGGCAAAGCATCACGCCGTGCCCGAGAGGTCTTTCTTGACTGATGTTCCCGTATTCTCTGATACTATCACTAGCCTTCTTAGCCAAATCGATCTCTTGGTCGGCTCATTAAACTATTACTATGGTGAGAGGTACGCACCCAATTTGAGGAAATGTCGGGTGCTTCTTCAAAATATGTGTACGCTTCCGACGCCTTACCTGTTGAAAGACTTCGAGGAAACACACCCTTACACACATGTACATGTAGGCTCCCTCCTTTCAAGCAGCAAGTCGCCAGGTTAGCTACTAAATACTTCAAGTATTATTTACGTGTAGGCTCCTCAAACTCTCAGCCTCCAGACTTCCTCCTTCCGTCGAACAGCACTTCTCCAACAACCCAGCCATATTCAGCAAAGCATCCCGTGGTTCCCGCTTAACCTGAAAGTCAAGTCTAGCCACGTCTTACACAATACTCCAATGGAGATGCTGAGCGCCGGCAGTTGTCGACGTCAATTCCATCTTCTTTCCCCTCAGGGGATTAGTACTCTGGAGTAAAGATAGGTCACAAGTAGTTCCCTTGTAGGTAACAGATAAATGACAGTATAGGGTAAGGACTCAATTCCATTGATTACTGGGCTCTTCCAAGGCAGTTGGGACAGCCCTGCTCCTTATATAATAGTAGTTCTTGATACAAAAACGGCGAGGGGTGTGGAAGCTGACCCCCTGCGACCTGGTTCCCTGACATTTCCCCTCGGAAATGCACCTGCTGCCTCGCTTACCCAGACAATAAATTACCCCCCGGTTGGCCTATAGATATCCTTCTCCTCGAGATGTGGCGATGTGTGTCATAATTATCCTTTTCACTAGCTACGTTAATGGCAGCGTTGCCTACAAGCAAAACATTATTTTGACTGCTTAATAGTTAATTGGACCAATTAAAGCAAAACAATGGTTTTTAGAATATTTAGAGTTAAAATAATAATCTTTATTTAATTGGCTATTTAGTAGTTATTTTTAGATAATTTTACTTATTTTTGGGATTTTTTTTAGTATTATTTTTAATATTTTTAATTAATAGAAGCTATAGAAAAGTTAGCTTAAGTATATACCTATTAGCTATTTTTTTACTAATTAGTAAACCTAAGTTATTAGGCCTACTTTAACCTACTAATATTATTTTATACTTACTTAATGTTAACTTAATTACTAACCTAACTAAATTAATAGCTTTTTTTTTAGCTAGATATTTTAACAACTTTTAACTTTTTAATTATTAATAATACTATATATTTTATAAAAAGTATTAAAATATTAATAGTTTTATATTTAGCGTAATTAAAGCTATTTAGTAATACTATTTTTATTATAGCGCTAACTTTTTTTTAGTAATATTAACTAATATATGTTTAATTTTTCTAACAAATTCTTTTTTTCTGCTACTTTCTGCTTTCCCTTGCCTATAATACTACACATACTGTCGGTAGGCTATACCATGGTATAGGGTTCGTACGACCGTAGGTCGTACGGAGGGGGGGGGGGTGTGGTAGAAGGTCCAATATCTGTTGATTGAACTGCTACAAAGGTCTAAGTAGGTAGGTCATGTGACCGGGTAGGTCAGGTGACCAAGTAGGTCAAGTGACCGTAGGTCCCAGACCTTCCATGTGCTTCCAGGGCTGCGCCCTGAAGCACCTGGCTGTTCGTACGAATACTGTTCAAACACATACTATAATTAAAACTATAAAAACATAATTTTTAAACTTAGTATATTTTTACTTTAACAACTATTTATTTTTTATATAGATTTAATTAATAAGCTATATTTTATTAATAGGTTATTTTTAAAGCTTTAAACTTATATTTATATTTACTTATATTTACTTATACTTATTTTTAATTTATTAGTATATTTTAATCCTTTTATATTAATAATATTATATGCTTTATAATTTATGTTAAAAAAATAATATTTTTAAAATTAGTAGATCTTTTTATATATATAGCTATTTTTTCTCTTTTTTTTTTCTTAAGGTTTTTTTTTTACGTTAATTTTAGTAAAAACAACAAATTATTAAAAAGTTATTAAAAAATTAAAAACTAACTACTTTTAATAAGCCTATTTATTACTTCTAATAAGCTTATCTACTATTTTTAATAAGCCTATTTACTATTTCTAATAAGCTTATTTATTACTTTTGTTAACTTTTTTACTTTTTTAGCTATATTTAATTAAATAGCACGCTAGCAATAACATTATTATATAATTTTTAATAGTACTTCTCTAAGGTATAACAAACTACTACTTTTAAATAAATAGTTTTTTTTTATATATATATGCTAAAGCTATAGATTTAACCGATTTTAAGGCAATTTATAAGTTAAAATGTTATATTTTAGCTTTTTTAAGCCTTAAATTTATAAATTAGTCTTTTAATAGCTTTTTATTTATAGCTAAGTTGCTGCGTTAATACCTAAGTTAGCAAGTAATTTAATTTAGCTTTAATTTCTTTAAATTTAAATTTATAATAATAACTATATACTTTATACTTAGTTTGTCTTTTATATAAGGTTAAGTATTCTTAACTATAGTATATACTTTATATTAGTTATTTTTAGCAATTTTAATACTTTAACTAAAAAAAAAAAAGTCTAGTTATATTATATTTATAATAAATAAAAACATATTAAACTATTTAGTAGTAAAGCTATAAGTTTAATTAAGTACTATTTTTAAAAAAGGTATAATATTAATTTAATTTAGCTAGTATTTGTTACTTTAGTTTTTAATTAACTTTAGGTTATACCTATATTATTACGTTTAATTAAATTAACTAAAAAGAAATAGCAACAGCTTATAGTTAAATTCTGTACTATACTTAGTATATTATTTAACCTATCTAACTATAAAAAATTTAATAAAATTATTAGTTTTTTAAACCTTAATTTAGTACTAGATCTTTTAATATACTATAATACTATTACTTGTTAAATTAAAGCTATATTTAAATTAGCTTGCAAAGTTATTATAGATAAAATAGCTAACGCAAAATTTAAAATCTATATTTTCTTTAACTTTTAGAAATTATTTTTTAAAAAAGGCATTGTTAGCATTATTGCCTACTATATTAACTAATATTAAAAGCTTTACACTAAGCTTTTAGGCCTTAAATATATAGCTGGCCTTTATATAACCAAAAATATTAAATTCTATATTAATAAAGTTATAAAGAATTATAATTTTTAATTTTAGCTAAGCTTTTTTACCTTAAATAACATATATTTTAACAATAAAGCTTTTATACTTCTTTTTTAAAATTTTTTAGCTAAATTTAATAATTTTAATAACTTTTTCTTTAATAACAAAATTAAAAATCTTGTTAAATAATATAAAACATGCTATTAAAGCTACGTTATTAATATAATTGCACAATTAATTATATTTAATAAACCTAATAGCAAATCTAGTAGGATTATTACCTTAAGTGCTATTAAAAAGAGCTACCTTGTTAATATATAAATTAGAGCTACTTTTTAATACTATAATACCTTTTATAACAATGTTAATTAAAATACTATTTATATAAAAGTTACTGCTTATAATATTAACTAATTTATTAATAATAATAATAACTTAATTGTTAATAATTTAAAAATATTTAAGTTTGTTACTATTTCTACAGATAAAAGAAATAGCTTTTAAAGCATTATAGTTAAAGTTAAAAATAATACTTATTAAAACTTGTTTTTAGCTATAATTTATAGTTTTATTACCTTTAAAAAGCTATTTATTAAGCTATATACTATATTATATATTAACTTTAACTTTAAATAACATATCTTTATTAATTATAGCTTTATTGCAAAAGATTAAAAAGCTTATTATAAAATTAACAAAATATTAAACTTTTTTATATAAATAATATTATACTATAAAAGCAACAATTTTAATTTATTTACTGTTATAAAGTTCTTTAAAAAAGTTAAAACGTATTTATATACTTACTTAGCCTAATTTTTTTTAATTGAAAAAAACGACAAAGAAAATAACGATTTAAAGCCTAAAGCCTTGCTGCCGCCGATTTAACAGTCGCTTTTTATACAGCTTTACACTTTTAGCTAACGCTTTTTTCGCCGGCGACCTATTCTTAGCTAATAAGGCCTTAAAGCTATATTAGTTCTTTATATCTGCAGATAATAGCGCTTTACTACTAATAAAAGGGCTAATATATATATTCTTAGTATTAATAATATTAATAAAATATGCGCTAGCTTTAAATAAGCTTATAAAAAGCTATAGAAATACTAGTTGCTTTTTAAAAAAATGCCTAGCTATTAAGTAACTATTATTCTTTATTTTAGCAAGCAATTAAAAAGCCTTTGAAATAAAAACCTTATAAAGGCTAATTAAGTCTAACAATTATTAACGGCATATTAAAAAAAGTACTACGTTAATAAAACTATTTTTGAAATTACTATTACTACCGCGCCTGCTACTACGCCTGCTACTAAATAACCTATAGGTATAACTTATAACGAAATAAATTAAAGCGCTACCTAGCTATAAATAGGACCAGCTTTTTAAAAAAAAACCTTAGCTTTTTCGTTTAGTAGCAAAAGCATAAAAAATAATTCCTTATATTTAGCTAGTTTGCTACCGACATCTTTTTTATACCAGCAATATTAGCTAAGTATAGTTACGGGTGGCTAACATGTGGCTAGCCTATGGCTGGTGCGCCCCATGGCTGGTGCGCACAGACCAGGCCCCTGCCAGGTGCCTGGCAGGTGCATGGCCACCCGTACGCACACAAAGCACCTTTCTGTAAATCTCTGAATAGTTAGGCTTCCTTTTCTCTTCATCTTACGATTAATATATAACTGGAACCCTAACTAGGAGCCTTGCCTCCAAAAAGGACACCAAACGTAACAAGTATAAGCAAGTATTTAGCAAGTATAAATTAACAATAACTTTATAGCAATTATACCTTTAAACAGGCATACTAAAAGCTATTTAGTACTTTTAGCACTAGTTATACCGTAATTTAAACGCTTTATAAGCGGTAATAGCGGCATTAAAAAGCTTTAGCCCTAATTTATCACCTATATAATTTATCTATTAAATATTTAGAATAAATTAAACAAGATATTTAGCCAAATCAATTAAACAAGCAATTTTAGGTGCTAAATCAGTCAAAATCAAATAAGTGCTATTATTTGTCTTGTTTTACTTGTGGGCAACGCTGGTTAATAGTAACTATTACTTCTCGATAGCATATTGCTTCGCATAGATGACTTGACAGCTACCAGCTCGAGCGATGGATATAACCTGCTCCGACGTCTAGAAAAGCAGTTGTAGTTCGGGGGAGCGGGTGTTTGATCTTGTTTTATTCTTAACTCTAATTTCTTTTGTTATTTTCCTCTACAAAGCACCCGAGCCGATCCCTATACCGACAGCCGTCTCAAGCTCGATATATCCGGCTTCTATCTTTAAAGTAATGTTACAATTCGCCAGAGGAACCAGACGTGAAGGATTTGGTCTAACTGATCCCCGAAACGGTCGTGCTCATGTGTTAATTTTCGCTTCTAGTCTCCGGATTGACTTCGCGGCTCGAGCTACTGTACTGAATAGTGCGGCGCTTCCCCTTGTATGGGGAAGCTATGGATAAGCTCAACGATTTCCTCGTTCCTCTAGAGAGATATGATTTCTTCGACCTCAAGGTAAGACGAGGATCTGCGGATGTGGAAACATGCATTGCCCGCATATATGTCTAAAGGTGCAGAGCGCACACTCATCAAGGCAACTAGGAGTACGGTATGGCACGCGAGGTGCCTCTTACCCTCGAGCACGGTAAAACATTCATGTGTACTTGCGGCAACGGAAAACTTCCCGAGAGTTTTATGCCTAGTTTGCCAAACTGGGATAAATTGTCGAAGTATGCGATGCGAGCTGAGATCTCGCCTGCATCCAGGGCGCCATTTGCAAGGGAAACCTGCCGTCTCGATGAGAACAGGGATGTTAAGACTTGAGCAACCTGTGGCAAAGCGAAGACCGAGGACGGGGAATTAAATTTTTGAATTGTGCGGGGTGCAAGAAGAGGCACTTGTTCGCGTGAATGCCAGAGAGCGAACTGGGGGGTGCACAAGGGAGCGCGTAAGAAGTAATCTGTTGTTTTTAGGGTAAAGCAATTTTGCCTAGCATATGCATGCTAGGATTAAGTCAGCCGAGGCCAACCATGTTGCGGAATTTTGCCCACTGAATGAGTTGGAAAAGTAATAAGGGCTGTCCGTCGCTTCATATGAAGATGAAAATAGAATGGTAAAATCATTATCATTATATAAGTGTGACCTAATACCCTTATCTCATGTGTCTCGTACGCTGACATAGCCATAGGCAACATAGGGAATACAAGAAGACAGCATCAAAATTGGAGCTGATATGACTCTCATACCCTGCATATCAATTATCAACTGGTTGTGTGTGTGCCTAAGAACTGAGGCAGTAATTAATATAATATACAGTACCTATCGTATCTACCTGGGTAGCTAACACAATACACGAAACTTGCAAACCCATCGAGACATTAATAGTTACATCTTTTTCACTGGGTAATAATCTTGTGTAGTTATTTGAATTCGTATATTATCGCCGCCTGACACATGTTTATCACAGACGCATAGTTGGAAAGCCTCGCCATAACCCCTGGGAAAACCAAGAGTTTGAGAAATTTACATCTATTGCTCATAAAACTCTACATGTCTTAGTTAGACTGCCATTATCAAATAATAAATAAATCCTATAGCATGCTAGCCTAAAAGGAAAAACATATATACGTACTTGCAGTAGTGAAAATTCACTTCGCTCAGGAGGAAGATGGGAGTGCGAAGATAGGTTGGACAGGGCTATTGAGAAAGACCTGGCCGACGCCTCAGGGCACCAAACAAGTGTTACTTGCTTGTTACGAGCCCCCATGTGTAACACCAATTACGACCCCTGAAGCGACGCAAGAACACTCACAGGTTATCAAGTTCGCTAAGGCACCCTGGTGGAGGATGCTTATCTACTATCGCATGGCAGCGGTCTGCAAACTGCGACGTTTTAGGCGCAACGCGTCCTGTCTCATCGGTCGTTACTGAGACATTGCATCTAGATCCACCGATCTGATCTGCAGCTTCTGGGCCACCCTACGTGCTAGGTAGATAATGTAGGTAGTATGACATAGGTACCAAGATGCGTTGGGGGTGACCGTTTCTACTAATCATAGGATGTGGCTCACGCGAACGATTCCTATTGGGTGGACGTAAGCAATTCGAGAAAAAGACGCCATCAACTCCCCGTTGTATTGGCGAGTGACACCTTTCCCCCGACAATCTCAGTCTTGGCGACGCAGGGTCCTGGTAGCGGAAAGGCGGAATGCCCCGTTGCGACATTGGACCATTCACCTTCCGCTTCGGAAAACAAAAGCTGAGTAAAAAAATAAAAAATAAAAATAATAATAATAAGCCACACACCGTACACCGCATGTCGGCAGCCAGGGCGCGACTAATGTGGGCGCCGGAGAGCGGGAGGGCTCGCTACCTCACCGTAAGAAAGCTGGGTACTACTCGCGCATACCATGTAGCCGTTGCTGACCTAGGTGATAGCGGACTTTATTATGCACCGGCTCGTTGGAAGATATAGCCGTCGATACTTGATTATGATGTTGACTAAACGGTAGATAGGGCAGGGGGGGTTAGGGGGCCACAGCCCGCTGTAGCGAGCCGCCGGGTTCGTACGCCAGGACGGATGCGATACATCTGTCATTCGCGTGACTATACTGTGATGGGATCACGCACAGATCAGAATCGAATTGTGCAGGAACTTCTTCATGCCGCTTCCATCCCGCTCTCGGCCGCGACAGCATTCATTCGTACGTATCATGCAGGTCCATGCACCCATGATTATAATGTTATGCCCCACGCTGCGCTGTGCTGCTTATATGTGGCGCATGCGGCATAACAGATAAGATCTATTGCCTGCCAGGTGCATCAAAAGAAAGGAATAGCTGCGGCGCCGGCGGAGGAGGCTCCTGGGACTCTCAAGTCAGACGGAGCCTGACAGCCCGATATCTATCGTCATGAGAATGATCCGGGGTCCGCGGGATCAGGATCGCACGCACTCACGCACATCAGGACCTGAGAAGGCCCCGCCGTGATCGGGGCGCCGCGTTAGAGGCGATGTTTTCACACCTGCGGTCAGGTGTGGCGACACGAAGAACATGTGAGCCCTTCTACCTTGAATTTGAGCGACGTGCGGCTCTCCGTAAGGGTCCTTGTTACCCGTGATAAATTCCCCCGGCACATTTTCGGCCTTCTTGTTGTCCAGAGGAAGCTACTCAATGTAAAGAGGATCCGGAAGGTTCCTATTACTTCGAATGTGAGAAGCGCCTTCGGATTATGGCAGACGAAAGTCTCAGTAGATTTCAATCTAATCGGAGCGAACCCCCTTACGCACGTTAGGGCGACAGTTGACTCTTAAATGGAGCCTGAGAGAAGTGAGCCGGGAGTTTGCAGTCAATAAAAATTTGGTCTCACCTGATTTGTAGTATGGTATATCTAGCGTGTTTGGGGGGGCTGCATACACGCCTACTCATCTGCCAAAAGCTGGTCCCTCGATTGTCTCATCTATGCATATGTTACCGATGCAAGTCAGCTTATTATAGCCTAGCGAGAGGCATAAGTTTATTTCGGTTTAGGATGATCGCTAACTATCTCTTCACCGCTTCCACGTCCCATTGGCTGATAAGCTCACAGCCTATAGACACGGTGTCTGAACAAAGCCTCATTCGTGGGCGACGACAGAGCTAGATGGTTTTATAGGGGGTTTAAGATTCGAGATCAGAGATATGATAGGATCGGGAACTGCAGCGTCCGTGTCTTTCGGGTCCTTGTACTCTATGCAATTGAATGGCCACCAAATCGCTACACGCCATACCAGGCTCTGATTTTATTCTTAGTAGGTGGATGGGGGCGTATTGATCCTCTAATGTAACGAAAAACAAAGTCAAAAGTTAGTGAATAGAATGATCACCAAAAAATCTAGCAAATAGCGGATTGTGAGTCGAAGCTTTTGATACGACAGCGCGTGCCACCAGCCAAAAACTCCCATGAGTGATCTCCGCCCCAAATAAAAGCATAAGCGCCAAGACTTTCCAAATCAGAGACATCTGTAGCACCAGAATCATCCCAGCTTGCTCGTCCCAGAAAATTGGTATTCGGATAGATCCGATTCAGGTTGCATTGCTCAATGTCCTAATGTCGTGTAATGGCGTACGGCCGTTCGCTTGTGGCTGTCGTTAACTTGTGAGCATCGAGATGTCATACCGAGGGTCCGGGCGATTCATGAGACTGTGTATTTGGCCGGCGCTAAAAACACGCTGGAAGACGTCAAAATCGGTCGGCTTCGCCGTGTCTCCATGCGAGTGCGAGCCCGAGCTAGAAGACGACTTCGGCTTCGCCTTAGAGCTGCTCGAGTGGCCGTGCTTGTTCTTCTTAGCAATATCATCGAGAATGCACTTTGCTGTGCTTTGAGAGACGTCCTCGAAGACAAAGGCTACATGATCGAAGCGACCGCGAATATCCGGGTCAAAGAGCAAGACCTCTCTCCAGATCTCTGCTAGCTCCTGCGGTGGGTTGCGGTGCGCATTCCCCAGGCCAAAATCTCCGATGACTACGGACCTGTGGCCATAGTATGCGCAGATTCGGAGAGCGGACCGGATTTTGTTCTTGGCCATGTCCCGTTCGAGCGGGAACGCGTATTTTGAGCCCATCTGGTTCAGTTTCGGCCACCGTGTTGCTGGCATGGAAATGACTGGCAGATCATGCCATTGATCCAGCTTTTTATATTGCTCATGGGGTCCTCGAAAGACGACAACATGTTCTGAGTAAATACCACCTTCTGACGGGATGGGATAGTTGCAGTCCACCTGGGATCCAGGTCCCGGTATACCCAATGTAGCGGACAGCGTGCTCCGTCTACACAGCCGTTCTTCATAGCCGCCGGCTCCGGTCTCCCAATCACCACCAGGCCGTTTGTCGTTTGCCGCGCAGATGAAGGGTATGCAAGTTTGAACCCGCTCTTTCCAGTCGATCGTAAAGTCGATAGGATCGCCCGCGCACACATCTTGTCCAGCTCGGTTAGATCACAGCCCGTGAGTCAGCAATGAGAGATACTCACAAAACTCGGGAATGGGCGGCAACGAGGGTCCCAGAGGCAGCAAAGGGATTTGATCCAATGGTTTCTGAAAAAGATAGGAATAGGTTGGCCATTGGTGTGAATATTCGCTCCGAATGAGTGGGATGTAGTGTTTCTTAGCTTCAGCAGCCACTTCGGCAGGCTTAGGTTTGGACGAAGGCATTTCGATGAAGGACACAGGAGCAAAGCGAAGGAAACCCCTGTTGACTGTCGTGTGTGCCGAATACTTTCTTCTTCCGCGGATGCATCGCAGCGTCTGTCTTCGTTGACTGGCCGGCTGGGAACGTAATGATACTTATAATGTGTGCGCGATTCGGTTCACTTACGACCGAAGCCGTAGCGAAACATCTCGGCTGCATTCGAGTAAATGTTTCGAGCAAGTAAGCTGGAAACAACAAAGCTGCGCGAGACGGGATCAACCCTGTGCTACCAAATCAAAATGATTGCATGATCAAGCTCCATATGTCCTAGACATTGAAATGAGCAAAATGGGGAAGCAGGGCATTGTAGATGCCCAACGACGTAGGAGTTCCGTCGCTCGCTCTTGCTTGCCTTCGAGAAACAGCGAAAAATGAGACGGGGACCCCGTAACACACAGATCTACCAAGCCGACGGGAATCGATGTTCCAAGTGAGATCAGGAAACACGCTGCAGATAGCCGAGGGCGCACAGATCTGGGTTGTGCTCCTCACGGTGCAGCATCGTGAAACTGTCTGGGACCAAGAGATGACTGGATTCTCTGATCATGTCGAATAACCTTAGCGGTGTACTCGCCTAAGGCAGAATTTGTCCGATCCGGCGCTACACCTTAGGGTGCTAGAGCTGGGCTCCGTCAAGACGGTCGAGAGTCAGTGGTTGTTCAGCTAAATACTCCGATGCGAGCTAGACGTTCCAGGACCCAGCGTAGCATCGCTAGACGCGAGACATACCTATACATATCTATCCAGACCAGAACGCATAGGTATATTTTCATGGTGGTCTGGTGACATGTGGAACGAACGGAGTATTCAATGCTAATGCTACTACCTACGTACGCCGTGAAAGCCGAGGAGCCACGTTCAGCTTTCAAGCCAGTCGACCGTTAGGGGGCTGAAGGAGGTCTACCCATGCAGTGCAAGAGACTATGAATTCATTCAGCGATGGTGATACCTATTTCAGAGCCAACGGGAAAGTATGTAATTTTCGGTATGAGCCAGACGTCATTGAAGGTCCAGAAGGGGTCTCAGTTGAGATGACTAGCGGACTAGTGATATATGCAGGCTATGATCTATCCTCTCTGGGTATAGCTAGATGAGATACAGGCTAGAGATGGGGAAGAGCAGGCACGATCATTTACGTTATGACATGGTCGATATTCATGATGCCTTGACGACGGACGTGGTATGAACTGCCTGGAAGCTGGAGCTGTCTCCGTGGTGTGATATGTCTCATTTCGATATGTCCTCGTGGAGGCGGATAAGAGAGAATGATCAAGTATTGAGGTACCGCGCAGATATATTATCTGTTGGTAGGCAGATCTCTCCGATAGCTAATATGCTCGACTATAACAGCTGAATCATGATTGCGACGCACAGCACTTATGTGTGTACCTTGATGAAATGGAACTGTGGAATTAAGCTGCACGACAGCGCTGACAAGGAGAGAGCTTATCTGAGTCAGATAAGGTACGAAGTAGGTACCTTACCTACTACGCACGGTTGGCGGACCGGCTTCTCTTATTTCCGAGTCAGATAAAAATACCTCTGTACAAGTACCTACGAACCTTACCTATGGACCCACCTTACTACGCTATTGCCCTGGCTCAGAGGCAATTCAGATTGCGCGCAAATAGAGCTAGCCCCACATTAATACACCGGGCACACTACACTACACTGCTACTTCTTCATGATCCAAACTCTCATCACAACATCAAACCTGGTTCATAGAGGCGGTTTAGTTTCTTTCCCTCACTAGTCTCATTGTAACAAATATGGTTATTTTACCATGAAAAATGAGCCTTGAACATTTCTGTGCTTAATTTTAATTCCAACCTACTCTCAGCTTGAGATGTCTATGCTGCTCTCGCCTGTAAGAGGAGCCTTGTCAAGAGCGCATATAAGCCGCTTCATTGTGCCTTCGGCCCATTCACGTGCCGCCATATCGACGCTACCCTCGACCATCTCGGGCTTTCTCGAGTTGGCACCAGATGAGGCTGTCGAAAACGTCAAGATTGACGGCTATGTTCGATCTGTACGGGCTCAGAAACGCCACCATTTCGTGGCTCTCGGAGATGGCTCGTCCCTCCAGTCGCTGCAAGCGGTAGTGCCAGCTGATCAAGTAGAAGGGTAAGGTGTCGGCCTCCACGAAAGCCGCGCATCCCTTCACCGCTGACACCGTGCTCTTTCCGCAGCTTGACCATCGGTGCGGCAGTTCGGCTGCAGGGCTCCTGGGTCCCATCTCAGGGTCGGGGTCAGAGTCATGAGCTGCAGGTGTCACAAGCCACCATCCTGGGCCCATCTGACGCAAAGGTGCGCTCGATCAGCATAATGTTCCTGACTCCCTGTGGCCTCATATACTCACCTCGCCTCCCAGACATTTCCGATACAAAAGAAATATCAGACACCCGAGTTTCTGAGAACCTTATCCCATCTCCGCCCACGGATTCCCTTCAATTCTACTGTCTTACGCTTCCGCTCAGAGGTAATTGCATCCTTAACGCGCTTCTTTAATAGCCGTAACTTCATCCAGACGCACACACCGATATTGACCGCCTCGGACTGTGAAGGTGCCGGCGAGGTCTTTCATATCCTCACCGAGAATGAGCGGAGTGCGTCGGCCGCCGATCCGGCCAAGCCCTTCTTCCGACGACGCGTTTACACGACCGTCTCGTCCCAGCTACACTTGGAGGCGTTGTCTCAGGCACTTGGCAACGTGTGGACGCTTTCGCCCACCTTTCGTGCCGAGCAGAGTGATACACCACGGCACCTAAGTGAGTTTTATATGCTAGAGGCCGAACTGAGCTTCACAGATAGCCAGAGCGCCATCATGGACTTAGTTGAGGACATGTTGAAGCATATCGCGTCTGATCTCGGGGATTCAAAGGTAGCTGGTGAACTCCTCAGCCCGGGAGGAGATCGCTCCCCGGACCTGGCCTCCATAGATCAGGTCACCCAACGCTGGCGCGGTCTTACTCAGGATTCCTGGCCACGCATAACCTACACGGATGCAATCAAACTACTTGAAGCTGCGGATGTGCCATTTGCCCATAAGCCATCATGGGGGAAGGACCTGCATACCGAGCATGAGAAGTTCATCGCCACCAAAGTTGGTGGAGGATATAGCCCAGTGTTCGTCACGGATTATCCTCGTGCCATTAAACCATTTTACATGAAGGCGGGCGATGCCAACAACTCTATTTCATCGCCCAGCGCCACAGTTGAGTGCTTCGACCTGCTCGTACCGGAATTTTGCGAAATTGCTGGAGGCTCGATGCGCGAGCATCGGCTCGAACAGCTACTCGAATCTATGTGTGCGCACGGGCTGAATCCTACATCCTCTTCCGAAGATAATTCCAAGACGTCGCAAGAAACAGACAATAACCTTGGTTGGTATTTGGATCTTCGACGATGGGGTTGCCCACCACATGGTGGGTTCGGCTTAGGCTTTGACCGCTTGATGTGCTATCTTACGGGCGTTCAGACGATACATGACACGACTGCATTCCCTCGCTGGTATGGCCGATGTGATTGCTAAAAGGGTCACCCCTGTGATTCAAAATGTCCCTCGTCAAGATTTGCTTCTCTGGGACCCGGTCAAGCGTTTGTGCGACCTTCATACAAGACATGTTTTGTCCCGATTGACAGATTCCTCCATGGGAGCTATGGCATAGTTGCCGAATCCATTTCGACGAGCAGACCGGACAGACCCAGTTTGTGTGTGAAAGTGGCCGCAATGATCCCCTGCCCTACTTCTGGCCGGCAGTCAATATTTCGCAGCGGGCCCCAGATCACTAAATCAGAGACTTGGGTGTAATATAAACGGTTGATTTGTGCAATTGTATCAGTAGTGTTTTAACGTCCTTCCCTCGGGCATTTGTTTCCATCTCGACTCATCACAGTACTCTTTGGAGTAACATGTTCCAGTGTAGCCGAAACAAGGCAGTCGAGAACGCTCACATTCTCCTCTCTACATACCAATAACCTCCCCAGTGACGGCTACATCTCGGCGGCTACATCTCGGCGGCTACAACTGAGGGTATCGAACAATCACCAGCCAGGCGACTCCAAAGTCACACGCAAGCAACTGGGTGTAAAGACAAAAGGGCCGAGAGGGATAAATCAGCTGATATCCCCCTGCACGATACTCATGTTTGCTCTCCCATCTGATAATCGTCAGTATCAAGGGGTTGGTCGTTGAGTGCAAGCAAGGTACTGCATGCGGCCGAGCCATGGAGCATATGCGCTGGTACAACAGCGCCGTGTTGCATTTGCAGCGGACATTTCTGTCTTCTCTGTACGATCCTGTTCTGGACAACCTGACAGCTTAAGCGAAATCCACCTGATGCCGAACGCACTTCCCCACACCGATACATCCACCCCCAGAATGAAGCAGAATACAGAAGGTTACATGGATTCGAGACGAGCGTTGCATATGGACATCCAACATACGGCACTGCGGCGCAAACATTCTCTCAGCAATTCACATTCCGAAATAAGCACAGCAGCCAAAGGCACCTATGTCTCCAACTCAGCCGCTAGTCGTCTGTTCCGCCCGCATAGAGCGGCATATCGGGGCGAAGATGGCGGATTTACGGTATAGCTGGCAATATGCCAATGCTCGGCAAATATATTATGGTGACATTATTGACACTTAAGGGGGCATTAATATATCCGAATGCGTCCCCTCTGCTTTGTCATTCACCGGGTCTTATTTATAACGGCGAAAAATCATGCACGGTCATGCAAATGCACACGCAAGGCAATTAACCTTAATTGTTTGCTCCTTTGGCGAAGCTCTATTTACAGTGGCACCTTGTCTCCACCTCCTACAGTACATTCAGTATCCAGCCGCGTCTTATCCTGTTACTTATCACGTGTGCTGGTTGCCGCCTGCCTGTTCCGCCCTACAGCGGCTGTGACAAGGCTGTAAATACTGGAATCCGATCTCGACTAGTACTTCCTGCATGTCATTTTCGTCAAGTCGATTGCGGAGTAACGCGGGATATTCCGGGCTTCTCCCAAAAGTGTCATCGACAAGTATAGTTGTCAACTCCGAGAAAGTGTTTTCTCCTGAAATAAGTAACTGAAGCTACCCGAGTGATACTTAAGCGATCATGGTGTCCTGTTGGGTAACAACTGTGCCAGTCGTGTAGCTCTCGCTCTTTTAATCATGCGCATATTCCATTTTCGATCGGTCCTACTCATAGGCTATACTTCACGAATATTGACAGCCATGGCGTTTGGGCGCATGCTTAGAGAATTGGAGATGGTCAAGCTGCAGGCGAAGGTGGCAAATTGACCACTTATTTTATCGGCGTAAAGCTGCACATTGGCTACAGCCGCATCTGCCAATACTACATGTCCTTTGCGACATTGTCCCCCCTCTAAGGACTAATGCATCACGGAATCTGTTGTGAGGCCAAGAGAAACAATATGCGATCATGAGGTGGTTGCGATGGTGGCACGACCGCGATCGAGCCACATTGGCTACTGAGTTCCAACAACATGTGTTCGCTGGGCGAGGCATAGCATGGGGGACCCCTTCGAATTTCAGCTATTGAAGCAATTTGAGCAATTTGTAAGCACTTCGCTATTGTATGATATGGATGGCTTGTCAATTCTGGTATTGCCAATTGCATTCATTGTTGAAATTCCGCTCACGGAGCAAACCACACGATACTGTTATCTCTCGGCAGTTGTGTATGAAATGTTTTTACTTGAGGGGGTGGCTGGCTCGCCGACTGTCATGACACTTGGCGGTTTGACATTAGTTGATTCCGAGCTTATTCTGATGAGCAACCGTTACTCGACGCCCCGCCCCCTCATCCAACAGCGCGAATCGATGTCCATTCTCGTGTGTGGCATCAGACAGGCTTGTGAGTCCTAGATGAGGTGACGCAGTGGTCCTTTCCCGATCTCCAACACGAGCTGGCGGAGGGCCATTCATCCCAATGGGAATAACACGATTGTTACCACACAAATCTGCTATTACACATCTCTCCGAGCATCTCACATAGGCTGCTTTGATGGAGGTGGATTAACATTCTCGTCCTGCGGGCTTCGCATGTGGGCGTCGTGTGGCGTCCTCGTCTCCCGAACCTGATTCGCCAGTGCCTGCATGCCCCTCGAATTAAGCTTATAAGCTTGTTCGGTGTTGCATGGGTGATTCGGGACTTGAGGGGGAAATCCCCAAGGTGCCACTGTTTCTTAAAATACCCACGATGGGGTATTATTCCGGTCTGCTACCGACCGACTTCCAACTGCATCATGCGTCATCAGAATACCATCGCCCGCGCACCGACGTAGCATCGCTCTGCTACCATTCCATGCGAATACTGCATTGCAACCATGGCTTATTACTCCTTTTGGGTTGGAGGCACACAGCCTCGGGCCTACTAGGATAATGTAGATTGATGGGCTGCGCTCGCTATACTACTGGAGGGAGTTCAAGAGCATCGCCAATCCCGTTGAATTGAGGTGACCGTACCGGTACATGCCAGCTGCGGTTATTCCCGTACAGGGCCGGACGGTCGAAAGAGTATCGTGGAGTAACGCTTTTCTAGGCTGACAAAGTTGCATTCCGATTTACGCCCGTCTTGAGCCTAGATTTACTCGACGCGCTGTCAAGAACTGTCCTTTTTATTGTATTATCTCTGTATAGGTTCAGCTCCGGAAGTAGATACATTCCAAGCAGGCAGTCAGCAAAGTTCAGTACATGCGCGGATAACGCTCTCCGAACCACCTTTCGCCGTGGCTGTCGCTCCGATTTCCCGAGCGCGAGGTCAACGTGATTGCGCAGCTGAGAGCTACCATAGGCTGCGGCACGGCTGCAAGGCGCCAACAGAAGCGCCTTCTTTTGGTCGGCCTGTTATGTATCTGCACAAGCAATTCCGAAGACCAACAAGCATTTACATAGCTCTTCTAATCGGCAGAAAATTGCTTATACGATGCGTGTATGGATACCGTATCCTTTGTGTCATCCGCCCGATAGTTGACGAGAAGAGACAACATAGATGTTGATCGTGTAGAAAATAGTATTTTACAATACTATGACGGTGCCTCTGAGAACAACTTCTCATTCACGTTAGGCGCGCTTCAAATTGCAAAATACATAGGACTTTCAATCCCGGGTTTTCCCCATGAAGTTGCTTCGGAACTGGCATCGCAGGTCATCACCACTGTGCTACATACACTCACTACCAATAGCGCTCGTGTTTATGGAGATCTGCTACACGCCTGGCTTGATATTGCTACCCTCCTCCCCGACCCCAACAATTTCGGCCTCTGACTGCTCGGGGTGTGCGTATCGACGGCCCTGATTCTCTCCGTATACCTCGTTACCAAACCGGTTCTTCGCCGTTTCCCTGTTACCAACCGCTCTGCTTGCCCCCAACGGCTGTAGTCTACATAGAGTTGGCAAGGTACGTTTCACGAAGATCTTTCTCAGTATGTTGTTAGTAGGTGCCCCATACGCTACCTCTATACGGCGCCTGTGCACTAGACTATATCCGGACACAGCAGCCTTACTAATTCCAAATCGGCGGAAATGCACGAGTTCTGAGAAAGAAAACTGCCTATGTCATCAGACAAGTAGCAGATGAACCTCCTTAGCCGTGTCTACACTACCAAGCCGGGTACGCCGGGTTAGAGGTTCACCGCTCTGTAATGGTGTGACGGACCATATGTACCCGTTCATGCTATCAACGGCGCCGCTCTGGCGTTGTCATGAATGGCCATTCCTGTTCATCACACTTGTCGCCCACGCTAAGTCTACACGGCCGCCAAGACCGTCACCATTAGTGTTAGAAATGCGTCACCTCGTCTTACCAGAAAGGACATTTAGTCCTACTTACCGATTTACCGACTAGTTGGGTATCTAACCTACTTGACCTAGCTACCCGAGTTCTGATGTGATTTCCTCGGCAGTAGGAATCCCCAAGACGGTTGCTAAGGTCCACTTTAGGAGCACTAGGTAGATTCTAGCGAGTAAATAAATTCCTTTCGGTCACGTTCCCCTTTCGCTAGCTTTCCGCGACAGCTTTCAAGGTCACGAAGCTAGGAAAAAAAAATTCAATTGGTCGCCTCACTACCCTAGTATCCTTTTCAGTAGACTTTTCGTTAGTAGCCAGAGTCGGCGGCTGAGGAAGGATGCTCTACCAGGTTCGACTCCCGGCGGAATACTACCCAGGTCTCCTTTCTTTTGCTGCTTCCCCTTCTAGGAATAGCGAAATAGGTACAGCCGTCGAGTAGCGTACACTATGATATAGAATGAAACACCGTGTCCATGGCCTCGGTGACCGCTAGTTTATAGCCTGGCTCTTTATTTGCACCAAAGGATTTAGTATAGGTATTCGTCACAAATTTCCCTAGATACCGTACCACAACTTCGATCTACACTACCTGGCAGAGCTATTCCTTCACTCATGGCCTACTAGCTAGCTGTACTTAGCAGCAGCACGCGAGCGGGATTTCGACTTGCGTAGATACAACGGGTCGCAGATGATCTGATTCTGGACCACGCCATCACCCTTCTTTGAACCAGCGGTTTGATACCCCGTTGTGGTCATCTGGGAATTTCAGGTCGCATTCTGCAGCCTCGCCAACCACGCTCGTCGCCAGGATGGGCCTATAATGCGCCGCTTCGCGTCATATTGCCTTGTTTGGACGTGTTGGGCTCTAGCAATCGGTGTAGTGGCGTACACGTACGGCGTTCCAAAGTTTAGAATTCTGACACGTGCATGTAATTTCCTAGCTCTGTGGGTGGGCACGAGCAGAGCCCCCCAAAGGAGACAAGAATGAAATGAACGAACTACCTACACCGCGTTAGGTACCTACGTGATGCCCAAAAGGCTCGACTGGAGGAGTCGATTATACGATGGCTAGCAAGTACCTACCGGTCGCTCACGTGGGACAGGGATATGTAGTCAAAAAGTTAATTGAGTAGAGAGCCTGTCTCATCACCCCTTGCCATCGTAAATGACTAATTTGCACGCAAACTATACTCTTGGCACGCTAACAAAGCTGTCTCAGAGAACTTCATGCTACTACACTACAAGTAGGTACAGTGTGTAGCTCTTGAGAGCCCTGTCTGGTATAGGGTACTTAACAAGGAATATTCTAGTGTCGTGTCGTGTCGATCTAGTAAGCTTCTTTCTACCTGACAGCATTAGCATTCGCAAAGTGTTTCCAGTGTAGTGCCTGGGTAGTGTATATGGCAGACACCGGTTCCGGGGCTCTGGTACATCGGGGTATCCGGCCGGTATAACTCTAGAGGTGCTAAAGGTCATGGATGCAATGTAACCACCGTCTTCCAACTGCAAGCCAGCCGGTTCACCCGCGCTCCTCCACTCGACGCAATGCCGGTTTCGGGCCCTACGCTGGGTTTTCAAGGACGAGTTTGATCCAGGTACCCAGGCATGAAGGGCGACGGGGGCATCTCGCAGCACCCAGATTGTGTAGTAGTGCTAAGGGGAGATCCTGCGGGCCGTCTAGAGCTTGTCGTGCTTATCAAATTCTGCTCCCTGGCCGTCTGTGGGTGGTTGTTACTAGGTACATTATTATGCAGTGCTTGATGCGCTACGCCGCGCTGCAGAGGGCGTGCTCCCGATTGGTTCTACCTATCTCGTGACTGATACCGACCCTGCACGGTATTTTGCAGTCCTTCGCGGGTGCAGCAGCTTCTGGAGCGGCTCGGAGCTTCGCTTTGGAAAAATCGCCACGATCTCCATCCCCGAAGCAGTAGAGATAAAGCGAAGTAGCGAAGACGACTTGGCGTTATGAGGGATCAAACCTAAATATTATTATAGCGTCCCTAGCTAGTATTACTAGGTAGCTGGTAGAATCTCGGGTGGGTAAGAGTTGGTTAGGATGAGTGTTGAACATTCTGTGGCTTGTTCGAGATCACCTGCTTAGTCCAATTATGGCGACAGCAAAGCAAAAGGCTTGCTTTTCTCGCTTGGCCGACGCGCATGGGGATAGCTTTGGACGCCTCCTCCGCCATAGATCGTTTTTGCATACACACTGTTTGATTTTTGATAGGTCAATGCTTTATGATTCGCTCGTTCATCGAAGTGTCGTGAGTACTATCAAAGCACATCCGAAAAGTCGTCTAGCATGTGGCACACTGACCAATATACAAGTAGCACCACTACTAGGTATTTCAGGGAGTACTATCGCGATGTGAAGAGGCGCCCTGGTCGAAGGATTTCACGAAACAATGATAGGCAGCAGACGAGAGGCGAGCTCTAGGGGGTATGTCCAACGTTTGGCGCCTAAGTACACAGGCTATACAGCGGAAGTGAAGCCAGCTTCCTGGTGGATCGTGTAGGTAGCTAATGCGGTAAGGGGAGAGAAGGTCTAAGATCTTCGAAGGATTTCGCTGGCGGAAGGATTTGTTTAATGAAAGAAAAGGAAAAAAGAGAACGCTGGCATGCAAATCTTGGTACCGAGGCGAGCCATGGGCATGGCTAGGTGAAGCTGGATCTGCACGTGCATGTGGGAACAGGAACAGCCAGGCGGTAAAAGCCTAACCCAGCGGGGAACACTAGCTACGCCGTGGTGCAGTATAGTTGAATCCTTGGACGGTGTAGGTACTCGGACATTAGGATCAAGCATAAATACTTGCACACTAGGTAGGTACTTAATTCCAGTCTGGGGAGGATATTGAGCCCTGTCTTGGAGCTGGCTAGTCATTATCACTAGAATGTACCCTGAAGTCTTTACTTTGTACAAGCCAGACACATTCAAGTACCAGCAGAAAGATTATAACACAGTAGGTGAAAGTCGGGCCCATTGGAAGTTTGCCAAGAAAATCAAGCTCGAGCTTTGCGGGGCGGTCCGTAATGTCTCTACACTAACTACTTCGTAGTTTATACGATACCTAGCATGAGTTCATATTCGGATTCCGAAAAGTTTCTACGCTCTCTTGGCGCTTTATCAGTCAAGTGAAATTTGTAACTTGTAGTGTAAGTGGTAATTTGGACTAATTATCAAGCCAGCTGGGCCGAAGATAGGACTCTTCGCTTAACAGTAGGCTGACTCTTATTCTCTACCTACTTAATTGTTCTGGAGGCTGCAGGCAGGTATTGGGTGTGTAGAAGAGCTGGCTTGGCTTGGCGGCGAACGCGATTCGACCTCGAGACTAGACTCAATGCTCCGTTTTCTCCGCATTCGACACAGGTAGAGAATAGGTAATGCAAACCCCAATCTCGGATGCACAATGGCGTCACATGCATTTCAACAGTTCGCAGAAGCGCTTTGGTCACATAGTGTAAGACGAACAGATAAGTAAGTAGGCAGGCTGGGCAATGTGCAACACAACGAATGTCAGCTTAGATACCTTCGTACGAAGTATTACTATGTGTGCCTGAAATTATGAAGGGTGAACGCGCTAGTGCCTGATGATATCCATCAGAATATCAAGTCTAGAGAAATTCAAAATAAAAAAAGAGGCGTCTAGATAAGAAACGGGATATTCCAGAGTAGGTAACTACACCACGAAGTATACTACCTATGTATGTATACTTACCTAGCCTACGTGTTTCCTGGCAGGTATACAGCGTGGCCAAGGGAGTTTAGTTTTAGTTTAAGGTCTGGCAAGCATCCTTGTTAGCGAGTGTCTTTTTCTTGGCGCCATCCCGAAAACGAACTGATCTCGATCAACTTTTTACTCTTTAGTGTGCAACCTTTTAATTCCGGCGGTCTCCGTTCTTTCAATTCGGGAATACCAACCCCTACACTAGCTACTACACAGCACGTGGCAGATCATAGTGTAGTGTAGATACCTTGGTTTACACTACACATCTTCAACGGGTCAGATATACCCCTGCCATCTACGTAGCTTATTCATGATGAACCAAAAACGCATGAAATTTGGTATTGAACCTGCAAGCGCATGTCCTAGCACTGTCTAGTGTAGGTACACAATACCTACTGCAGGTTTAATAGCAAGATACTTCTGTTTTTATACTAATACCTACCATAACAACAACTGGATATCACAACCCGATTTGCATTGTAACCTTGTTCATACGAAACCACACATCTAGACTTTATCCACATAATTAGGATATGGTTATTACCGAACAGATGTTATCAAATTAAAAGTAGAAACGTCATTTAGTACACATTATTAGTCCGAGCTAATGAGTTGAAAAATTTTCTCTTCAAAAAATTTCGGCAGCTTTCTTGTGTTGTGTAGTATATACCTAGGTAGAGCAAATAGAGTTAGTGTCGATGCTACTACACTAACCAAGAAGGATTGTGGTTGCCCGGGCCGCTAAATGTTCCAAGCCTGTTTAAGTTAAAGGAATTCGGGATTGTAGATAAAAGGGTATGATATCATCGATACTCACGGAGCCAGAGACTTATCGGAACAACACGCCGACGGACCATTCTGCTCCGTGAAGGGAATGATTAGGGTTCAGGTAGTCCCAAGCGAAAAGACTACGTGAGATCAACTATCATGATGTAACATCGTTATAGTAGCCGGCTGGGCAATGTTTCTGGCTTGTGTGCCATGTGGGACGACGAAGAGGGCGGCTGATAGACGTATATGAGGTGTCAAGGACCTATACATACACTACCTACTTATCCAGAAATTTACACAAATGACTAACTTGTGCTTGTGCATGCTTCATGTTGATGCCACGCGTAAGACGGCCATATATCGGGCTATTACGCGGACTTGTCGAGATGTGAGGGGGAGTATGATGAGGGATGAGGGTTACAACTTGGTGGTTAACGGGCAATGCTTATTATCCCGTTTACGAGTTCCTGAAACCCTAGAGCCCCTAGAGCTTGTCGATCAACCATAAGCGATGCCTATACCAAACAGCTACTCCAACTAAGTAAGGTAGATGGATACGTAGCTTAGAGCAGTATCGTGGGTTTCAAGGAGTATACGCGACAGATGAACCAACTCTAACCATGCCTTTACTAGCCTGACTGGAACGCCCCAGGCGTACTTTGTACAGATACCCCATTACCTAATGTTGTGTATCAACACTCGTCCCCATGCCTACCCATGATCTGTACACTAACCTAGCGAGTACACCAACCGGAATCGTATATATCTTAGTCATGATTGTCCTGTTAGCAAGAATGCACTGGAAACCGCGAGACTAGGGCCCAGGCGCTTGGAACGTCTTGGATTCGCTTAGGGCTTCATAACCTAGGTAGAATATTGGGCCTAGACTCGACCAAGCAGACAACACCAACCCGTGACGCGCATGTCAACACGAAGGCGGCAGGATCCAAATTCCTCTGGATGACGGGGTCAGCGTATTCTCACCAGACGCAGAGCCGTGCGCAGTCTAGCCGCATAGGTGTCCATACATGCATTATTCTACTCTACTTGAGAATATTTAGAAAAATTGTTCATGTCAGTGCCGCCAGTACCCAAGGAACACAAATCACGGCGGTATATCAGCTGTGTAGCGGCTACACTGTAGCCGTTCACCGGTCCCGGAACGGAGTCGGCTAAGAGATATGTAATGACAGCAGAAGATCAGCTAGGCCCAGTGAGTAGCTTACCAAGCCGAAACCACGGACAGACCGTAGTGTATGACTGGAGTCATCCGCTACATCGTCCAGTACCTATTGAACAAATTTGAGAAGAAAAAAAAACCTTCTCGATTTTGCCAAGATGGTGATAGCTTCACATACCTCACGCCACGGCGGGCCTAAGATTGGCCCACACAAGCACATCTATTATTCATGGAAAGCTGTAGTCTCGCAGTATAGGCATAATATGCGGTAAGTCATCCCCATCACTAGCTCACCCAAGTGTGAAGTCTGAGCACCCTCGCGCCACACCCCCGCACTCAACGGTAATAAGATTAAGATGATCTACCTATACACTATCCCACTTAGTGACAGGCTGACACGACTCCAATACATAGGTACCTAGACCCAGCTAGGCAGAACATAAGTGATAAACAGGGGCTTGGCGATTTAGTGCTCGCACTTGACGATCGTCCGACTTCTCCATTTCAACTAACAGCTTCAGGTTCGGTCGACCGGCGTGCAACAAGAAGGACTCGGCAAGAAACGTAGACGCGAAGCCCGGCCAAGAACAAACTAAATAACAGAACCTGACGCCGCTACAGATTAGAGATCGGTAGAGGTACTATAATAGTGCAGTGGCAATGAGAAGAAGCCTTAGCGCTAGGACCAAGACTGAGCTCGCTTTGACGAGGACAGTAGAGTAGCGTTAGATGAGGTACTGTACCGCCACTGAGAGACCAGCCGCCACTCAGCAAATTAAGGTGCTCACTGCAGATGTCCTAGCGCAGTGTAGGTACCTATATAGTATCATCTTTCAAGGAGTGAAGCGGGCGGTGAGTCGCTGGATAACCCTATTTGAAATGCCGAGCAGTCTGACTGCATGGGAAATGCGAAGAAATGCTATACCTACCTACCTGGTCGGGCCCTGTTCGGCATATGCGAGTCTTTAAACTCTCTCTCCAAGATGACGAGAGAATGGAGATATGCCTCTGCCGTTAAACGAACAACATGGTACGACTAAGAATTACGGTTGGACGCGATGTCATTCACCCCATCTCGGTTCGCACTTCGTTGCACATTGGGATTATACCCGGACGCTACTGGTTACCTAAGAGACGCCAGGAGCTCGGCGTATAGCGACACAAGCATTGAGCGGTGCTTGGCAATTGTCTGACTAGGGACCCAGTAGTGTAGCCAAGCCAATTATCTAATGTCGTTCAGGCTGCAAGTAAACGGCACAGATAGAGACTAAAAGGACCCCAAGAACGCTTCCTTGCTCGAGCAGAGAAAAAAAACATGTTTGCGTCGACTTGTTTGCGCGCCAAGGAGAAAACGTCAGCCAGCACCAAGAATCTTTCTTCCAGTGGGACGGTTAACTCGGAGAGAGAGGGAGTGGGCTTTAAAGTGATAGTCTAAAAATATACCCCAATTAGGCTTTTAGCGAGCGGAGAAAAAAAACTGCTTAAATTCATGCTTAAATATTTGTGAGGGGAAAAAAACCAAAACCAAAAAGCGATGATGACTTAACCTAGGAGATAAGATGTCCTCGTGGGTGCCAAGCTTGCCGAGGATCCACCACTGCTTACGAAAGAGGATAGAGCGTCAGAAGACATCTCAAATATCAGAAATGCCTCCCAGGTCTCCAAGGTGGCGATCAAGAAATGGGGACAACTTATCCACTCGTCGCCGTTCGCTGTCAGACGGTACACATTATAATGGCGTCACGTCGTTGGAAAGGAATAAGGGTGGACGACTAGGGTCTGGATTTCCTAGTGTCGCATGATCTGCCAGTGTGTCCCAGAAGCCGTGGTATGCATGATAC
The DNA here is from genome assembly GCA_022578855.1 of Nemania serpens. Classification (NCBI taxonomy): domain Eukaryota; kingdom Fungi; phylum Ascomycota; class Sordariomycetes; order Xylariales; family Xylariaceae; genus Nemania; species Nemania serpens. Next base: position 37,396 of record MU396786.1, on the reverse strand, counting down.
CCGTTAAGGCGTCTCATTGCCGCCTGTTATGGGATGCTTGGCGATAATGCCACAAACTTGCATCGACAATGAGGTTTCGCAGCATACCCGCTGGTCTTCTAAGCTCACCACTTGTGGTGTTTACTATTCGCTTTCGTCAGCTGCGTCTTGATAGAGCCGCCGACGACCTAGCGAAAAAGGGTACAAGATACGTAAGATCTGCCTGCACCCCGGTTCGGTTAAAAAAGAAGCTTGAATCCTTCCCAGCGATTGGGGACTCCTAACAGGGCTGACATCGTTTGATGACACACGCACATCCTGTTCGTCATCAGGAGCCCACCACTATACTGGCAGCCTCGGCAAGGGTGGTCCACCATCAAACTCAAATCCCTCTTGTCTCCGATTGAGCTGTTTTCTCTGAGATTGCTCCAGCGTTGTGTACATGCATATTTCGGCTCGGGTCTTTTTGCAACGATGCACTGTGCGTGTGAAGCACGAAACCAGCGCTGCTTGAGAAAGCGACGGGGTAATTTCTCGCTGATTTTCCGTTTATGGCACCACGGAGTGAAACGTCTTCTACGCAACAGATCTCGTTGGTGATGGCGACGATCATTCTACTTGGCATCTATACATTGTAATAGGCGTTGTTACTCCGTATCTCCCTACATTCAGCAGCTGTGGGCCGGGCGGCCATGATCTCGTTCTTATGATGTTTGTTGAGCACATCCGTTTCTCGTCGAGGGGAAACCAATCGTTGCGAGAAATATATTCCACCAATAAGTAAGACCTCTGTGCGCTGTTCTTGACCGCCGGCTAATGCGTACCACTCTTGTTACCCGTGTTAAGGCCATAATATAACTACTTACGACGGCGTGGCTCTATGATCGGCCTGATTAGACGGCAGAATGGGGTGATGGAACTCATTGAACGGGTTAGTTAGGAAACTTTCCAAGACGTTCGCGTCTACCTAGTAGATCGCTACTTTGACCCACCCTGTCAGTTCGTACATCGTTTCAAAGGGATGCTGGTTTTCCATACGTGCCTATCGTATGACTAGGATAGGCACTGAGACTGCCGATGAATAGTATCCAAGGTCGGTATTCTGAACCAACTTTCAGTATCGATGATGTGAAGCGAGCCAATTGAGGCATCACACCCGCCAACTGCCCAACTGCTCTCTTCATAGCCCAACCAACCCGCATGAGAACTCATAGTTTGAGCCTCATCTAAGTGGTTGCGTCGAGGCGGTGAATCGACGGTACCAATGTTTTGGGTATTTGAAATGAAAATGACACTGGACCACTCCAATGCTGCAGGTTCAAGCGACTATTTCAAATGCTACTGACCTGTTAGAATGGAATCTCATGGCATATGACTGGCTCTCGTCGGCTGCACGGCAGCGAGTAGTCACCCAGTATGAATAATCAGGAGAACTCGAGTAGAATGAGCCTAGACTGTCCAAGCCACCACAAACATGAACAAGGCCTAGTGGTCACGCTGTGAATGTGGCCGTGCTCGCGTTGATACTAGATAGGCTATTGGGAAGGAGACCACTGGGTGTTGGGACTTGATCTGGAGAGTTGTTAATCGGCTCCTGTCAACGGTGCAGTGTGCAAGAATTCGACGCGGTAATACCCGAATACATGTTACTTGAAGGTTGACGGGCGATGTCATGTCTGACAAACGTGACGTTGCTCAGTTCACAGATTGTACGAAAGGAGTAACATCACCAGCGAATTCGGCTAGGGCTCGTCCCAGAACGTCTGTCCTCGGAGACACGATGATCCAAAAGGGAAGAACAGTGTGGCACAGTAAAGGTGTTGTGCAGTGTGATGGTCTCGAAATTCGCCGGAATTATTCGAGCTTCGGTGTTGTTTGTGCACGTGTATCGTTTCACACAGACGACAACCTTATTACACAAGGCGCGCCGTTTCTAAGAGCAGGGGTAGGTACCTGCGTCGGTTTCGGTAAAGTGCGAAGATGTCGAGTTCGTTCCCTTTCCTGGGCATTTAAATCCGCTCCGAAATTGGTGGGCACGAGTCATGCGCAGCTTTTCGAGCTCAACCTTGCGCCATCTCTCTGGATGTACGGCACGATCCCCTCGTAGAACAACCTTGCGCGGAAGATCACGCCGGCATCGATAAGGGAGCAGTTCCATCTTGGACCGGGATGAAGCACCGACCCCCACGTCGCGGACAAGCCGCCTTGGGATAATATTTAATCAGAACAAAACATATATAAATATATGTATATGAGGTACCGAACCGGCACCCCCGTTTCCCTTTATTATACCCTACATAGGTTCCGCCTGTGGGCTCTAACAAGTAGATGATACCGTGTCATTCAATATAGACAGCGGGCGCGAGAGGAGGCCCGGGAAAACAGCCAGCAGACCAGAGGACGTCAGCTCTGTGATGGTCGATGCAAGGTAGCAAAGCACGTCGTCACAACAGTCCCAGTTAGGTACGACGATACCATGGTAAACAATGCAGCAAGCGTGAGCAAACCGTGAGATTTCTTGTTTGGGGTATGTTGTGCGTATGCAAACGATTTTCGACATACGCAAAATTGCGGAAATCCAACTTCAGAGCCGTTCTCCAACCTAATGAAAGCGTAGCAGACGGCGTAGATGTCGAGGTAACATCGCTAAAATATTGGTAACATCGCCGTTGGGCAGAGAGAGTTACCTGCTAAAGTGGTGGAGTGTTTAGAGTTTGCGTTAGCGAAAACTAGCACGGGGTTACGAGGGAGGAAAGATAACATGGCACCCCTCCGTGAGCTTAGCGACAGTGCACATATCTATATACACTGTACCTGCTGGATGAATGATAGGCGCGCTCCCTCTGCATATTCTGACCCCACCTCTTTCTCGCTGTGGCTGGTCTTTCTAACCTAGGTACAACATAAGCGTAGGGTAGGTAGGTTTATGTAAGTACGTGTGTGCCTAAGGTACATGCATGTGGTACTGATACCTATACCTGTATACATATAAGTGGCTTGCTCGCCTGGACCCATGGTCTGCAGTACACCACAGCTGATGCTTGGCTACAACTTGGCACTGCTGTCGCCGGACCTTGACTACGCACACAGTACACTGTACCTAAAGTAGGTACAGAAGATGCAAGCTTGCGCCAGGTTCCTTCTCCGTAGCCGTAGCACCATGTCGACTCTGTTAGCTGCTTACACGTACACTAGGTATGCACTGTAAGATATACCTAAGTATGTATCTACCCAGTGTATGTACCTATTTAAGTACTTACATATATGTGATCTGTTCAGCATTGCAGTGCCAGGTGGTTGATATCCCTTGCCCGCCAGCAATATCTCGCATTGAGCAGCTTCGGAGTTAGGTCGTGACAAGATTCAGCCCCCTTGCGTACCGGCCCTGTACCATAGATCGATGCAGCAGAAAATTTCAATTACTTCGTACCTGGGTGATTAGATTACTAGCCTCCCTTTCAGCTTGCCGATAGTGGTCTTTCTCGCAGATAAACAGCAGCCTTGAGATAGGTAGGTAACTCGATGAAACAGACGCACCAAGTGAGTGGCCTGACTAACAACATTATGCCATATCATTTGCTTTCGCTTTTTGTCTCATCCCTTCTTTTTATTGCTTTTATTATTGTCATTTTCCCCCCTCCCTTCGGCCCTCCCTTCTTTGTCCTCTAAATCGTCTCAGTGGACATTTCTTATCAAACAAGCTTGGTGAAGTCTTGGCCGCCACCCCCCGTCACAAAACGCGGAGAGCATGGCCGCACGTGTCGAGGGCGTGCTAAGACATAGGGGGTATCATGGCTAGGTATCACGGGACCCAGCCCATCGCAAGCCACATATTCATCCAAGGTCTTCTGGTGACCTGGCTTGGGTACTTGTGTGTGTAAGTGTGTAGGTATATGGCGTACATCCCCTACTTCATCTCAGAGCACATACAGGATACGGTGTGCCCATGTGTGCTGTAGCCTGTAGGTAGTGTGGTATAAGGTTTGAGTGATCGGGGCTCTCCACCAAACTGCAGTAGCGAAGCGTATAGATAGTACTGACTACACAAGTATGTAGTGTATGGCACAGCACAGGCACTTACACGCGAGCACTAAGGGTTAGTAAGGGTACTTACGGTCTGTAAGGTACCTACCTCGTACTCTCCCATACCCCACATGTACACTATCGAGGTAGTACCAGCACCGGGTAGGTATGCGGTATCGTATAGACGAATACCCTAGATACTAAGTACATGTATGTAGGGACATCAATCATCATGTAAGTGTGTACATATATGTATATGTATGTAGCTGTACTACTGCTATACGGCCAGGCCAGTACCAAGCCAAGCTAAGCTAAGCCAAGTTACTTGGTATAGGTAGCTAAAGCCAGCCAAGCCAGAGGTTTTCTGACTCGGGAAAGAAGCGGAGACTGCGTGTACCGAGGTAGCACACCATTAGGTACATGTACATGTACATGTACTTACGCTGATACACGGCCTAGGGACTTATCTAGAATAGTACCAATACAGGGGGGACTGCTGTGCCCTAGACCCACAGGAGATTGACCCACCAAAGAGACTGCCAACCGATCTCTCTATAATTACAGTACTACATATGTACTTAAGTACTTATATTACTTTTGATACCCATGCTCGTCATCCCTGCCCCCTGCCCCCTGCCTCCTGCCCTTGCCCATGTCCCATGTTCCATGCCCCACGCCCCCATGCGCATGTCTCTGCCTAGGTACACTATACGCCGGTACACTAGCCAGTACCATACAACCACCAACAGCAGCGTACCTCCCCATACCCGTACTATACGTCTAGACCACCCTGGCAGCTACCACCTCCCACATCGACAACCGCCGAAGCTTATATTTATCTACCTTTTAAGCTTCAAGACAACCTCCACCACCCTCCAACCTTATTCGTAACTTAACTACACTACTTATCTGCAACTCTATTGCTGCCACATACCCGACTCTTTCTCTCCACCGACCTCTCAGTCATCTCTACGGTTCACGAGTCTGATAATCTGAAGCATCCGAGCCCCAGGAGGCAACTCTACCCGCACGCTCACTTGCTCAGACGTATAATTACATACGTCTTCCCTCCACTCGGCAGCGAAGACGCAACAACTTCTCACTTACACCTTCACCATTTGCCATACGGCTCCTTACGCCGCCGACGACAACGACAACGACAACACCAACAATAGCAGCATCGGTACCAACCTAGGTCTTTCGTTTAGAATTCAGCTTTAGGTTTTATGCCGTTTCGCCCTCACAGCCTGGACCTCGACACAACCGACAATTGATTGATGATCTCATCATCTCCGAACTGGGTGCTCCTTTCTTATAAAGTGCCCGGGTAGCTGCACTTGGTTTCTTGTCTGCCGGCTTAGTCGCTTTGTGGCCTACAATCTTTCTGGTTGAAGATTGCCCTGAGCGCGCCCTGACTCGGTATGTATACACAGCTTTCTTATACCCTTCGCTCGAACTTGCGTGGTAGCTCCCGTAGTTGTGTGATTGCAATATAAGTCCATTGAGCCCATTGAGCCGGCCCATTGTCCACATACGGGGCACTGCTCCAGACGAGAGTGGCCGCCCGTCCCTTTATTGCTAGCGTCATGGTCACTTCTGTTGGGGTCTCACACAGAGACACCCTTCACTCATGTCTCGGGTGAGGGTGGTGAGAGTTCTGACGTTGTATTGGTCCATGTGTTCTACCTACCACGTCGTATATACCAGCTAACACGGGTACCCTTATTTCAAGGTCGTCCTTTATATTCCCACGACCACGACGTTGCAGGTGCGTGCCTGTTCGAGGCTACAGCTCTACACGTTGAAACCCGTCAAGGCGCCCCTGGTGATCTTGTCTAGCATTCGACATCACGCTGTTGTTTGCATGATCCACGACTGATAAGCTCGATCGGAGTCGACGTGGTAGGAGGGCGGGATTGCAAGAGAGCCGCTCCAGCCGTCTACGCGACGTGGCAGCACAGAATCCCTGAAATCGACGTTTAGCTACAGTTTAGCACGGAGCGTGCTCACTCTGCCGACCATGGAAACCTATAACGGCTACGTGCGTACGCCCGCGGATGCGATAAAGCTATTTGAGGCGTGCCGGCTTGGTCTTCTACCACGAGTTCAGCGGAGATTGTCGGAGAAGGAGAGGCAGTCTATCAGGTCCGGCTCCGTATTTGTCTGGGACGAGCGGGAAGCCGGCATGCGACGCTGGACGGATGGCAAGTCCTGGAGCGCGAGCCGGGTCTCCGGTAGCTTTCTCACATACCGAGAGATGGAAGGGAAGCGAGGCAGCGGTTTTGGATCCTCGCGCCGGACTACCGGACGCTCGCCTGACTGTGGTCGACTTAGTGAGGATGACCAAGACGGCGAACCCGAAGGTTACCGGTATAAGACGGATGGTCTCATGAAGCAGTCTTTCAGCATTACGACATCGCAAGGGCAGCATCTGCATCTGATCTCATATTATGCTCGGCCAAATCCCGGAAGCCCTGATCTTCCCATTCCTACCTCAGATCCCTCGCTACGACACATTACGCCAGCCAAAGGGATGTATCCCGAGTCGAGTTTCCAAGACGGAAACCCCCCAGCCTTGACGAGAGCACCCATGCAGTCATACAACTTGGCTGGGCCTCAGGAGCAGGGCGCATTCGGAGGGTATTGGGGTGCTCCAGCTTGGATGGGCACACCCCCCTGGCCTCCTTCACCAAGCCAGACGCCTCCATACGTTTACGGCAAGCTCGAGACCGAAACAGCCCATCCCCCCCCGCAACCACTCCGAGCGCCACAGTTACCGACAGCAGTACAAACAAATCATTCTCCTCTCTATGAACGCTTACCGCCGCCCGCTGCCTATCCGATGGCTGACCGACACCCGAGCCGCTCTCCTCGGTCCCAACATCTTCAGGTGCAAGCAGCACAAGCCGTCCTGATCGATCCACGGATCGCGACCAGCGTCCGTAATCCTCAGGGCCCTTTGCCTGCCATGACGGCGTCAACGCGCGCTCCCTCTCCCTCTAGAACTGATTCTAGAACCAATTCTATCTCACCGCCCCACACGTCGAACTCGGGCAACTCCCAAAGCGCCTCGGCTCGAAAGGCGAGCCTCTCAAGCATCTTGTTACACCCCGCAAGCACATCAGAGCCCAGTAGCGCCAACCCGGCCAGCAATAGCAGTGCGTGCAGCTCGCCGCGAGCTCTGGCTGCCGCCGCGCACGAGATGTCGGCAGACGTAAAGGCACTTCGGTCACTGGATCGCCACTTTTGCCCATAGACCGACTTCTATCAAAGGAGCATCATTCAGGCGTTCATGGAAAACAAACAAAATGGGAAGGTTCCGGACAGGATTAGGAGGTCACGAGAATCGGAACAGCATGGTATTTATTTTATCACAACGGCGCATTTCATCTGCCGTGGAATTGGCTTTGGCTGGCAAAGGAACGGAGTCCCGGGTAAGGGGCATTATCACGATGATTTGACAGTGTGTTGTCGGTGTGATCAGGACGGATTGGCCCGTAGATCTTTCTATGTGTCTAGATACCAATCCTCGGCAGCGTGACACTGCCTTGAGCTCTGGCGTAGCGCTTTGATGAAGCTATCAAAACAAATTCAATTACGCTCACATTCTGCACTTCCCTCCGTCTCCCCGCTGCGCCGTGACTTGAGAACAAAACAAGTCAAGACCCGACGATTCTTCGCCGCCTTCCTTCCCCTCTTTCTTTCCGACTAACTTTTTCCAGTCTTTTTTTGTCTCTTTTTGCCTACCCTCGTTCGGTAAGGTTAGCCCTCCAGACCGTCTCCCGGCTCGTCTTCCTTTGTGTGCCGTTGCATTAGGTGCTGCAAGGCCCTGGGAAATGCAGGGACTTACGCATGCACAATCCTTCATCCGCGAATCCTTTCAAACCGTTCCCAGCCAACCAAGGGCGGATGGGATGGCATCTCCCAGCACCTTGGTCCAGCGGCTCGACAAGGAACATGCTCCCGGCTTAGTAAATTACTAGCCATTGCTGAGCCCTGTAACTAGCTGGCTGTCGTCTTCCATCCATCGCTCTACTGCGGGAAGTTTTCTCACCAGTCGGCATCGAGAATCCCGCTTGCGGTGAGTCCCTGACCCAACGACGTACCGGAGAGTGTTGACCGGCCCTTCGCACTAGGTAGCATCTACAGAGGTGAGAAGGATGATGTTTACGGTGCATAAGCTCGCGATGTGGTTGAACTAATTCTTTGCATGATGAAAGCCGACGCGGCGACGCTGCGACCACTAAGTATCGAGGATGAGGTTACTGCTCTAGCCTCGTGAGACCGATAATTCCGGCACGCTTCCGGGTTCCCGTCGCTGGATCTAACCTCTTACTTCGCTCGCCTTATGTCAGCGGGCGCCGTACTCTCTCGCCCCTCGCCTTTTCCCTCCTCGCCTTTTTCTTCCGCCAAATCTCCGCCCCAGAGACTTAGTCCGCCAGTTGAACCCCCCGCCTAATGTATCGCTATTTACAGCATACTCCGTACTTGCTGCTCTAGGATGTTTGGCGGTTTCGACAGTGTACATTGGTAAGCTTGATTTCCTCTAGTCCCGAGTTTCGTGTCATCAAAGGTAATCAGATTCCTTGCTTTTCACCTCGATCTTGCCGCAGGAAGCCCTCTGCCTGTCTCGACCAAGCCCACCAAGGTGCCACATGTGCACCGAACATATGATTCTCGTCCCGAATTTAGGTCCCGTACGTAGTCCTTGCCGATCTCATGCTAATGGAACCCGCCATTCAGTACCTATTCAGCCCTTCGCGTGCGCGTACAGTAGAAATTTGCTTTCGCACTACTGCGCCTCAGTTCTGGAACAAAACCGGCTGACGGGCTCGGCCAAGGTGGCACATTTGTGTCTCCTATGCTAGGTATATGTGAACCTTGATCTCACCCACCCCCGCGCGCCCTACCCTCCTGTACAGCACCTTAACTGGACTGTCCTGCGGCGCAGGAACACCATATAAGCGTCCGGCAGGCAGGATTGCACGTTTCATGTCAGCCTGCCCGTTCCGACCGAGCCGGCCGGCATCTATCTACTCGACGCCACCACACCCAGGACCATCATGTACTTGCGGATGTGTGTGAACATGTAAGCGTAGCAAGTATCTAGCTGGGCGACGGGGACCACGACGAGGACAAGGCTTTCGTAGTTCTACATGTGAAGGTGGACACGACGAGGGGACACCCATCAATTTTTAGGGGTTCAGGTTACCCATCGTCGCGTTTCCGGGACCTGCCTTACCATGCCATGCCCTGCCCTACGGCTACACCGTGATGCAGCCTTACAAAGTAACTGGCACATCCAAGCTTTTTCGCTTAGGGGGAGCTTAAGATAGAGTTTACATTAACCTTAAGTAAGCCGATCATTTTTCTCTCTACCTTATCCTGGGCTAGACCGGTCCCTTCGGCACCGTTTCGTGCCCGGGGTCGAAAAGAGCAGCTGGTCCCTGCGCCTGAGTCATGCATACATACATACATACAGTACATACATACACACATACTTACACACACACACACACTGAAACCCTCACGTCTGTAAGTAAGGTAGGTAGGTTATGTATGTGTCACATGCGCTCTGTCGATCTTCACGGCTACCTAACCTTTGTATATAAGCGAGCAAAGACAGGGTGGGCAGGCTGGATCGAACGACGATCACAAACAGGAATACCTAGATATAACCTTAAGTTTCTTTCAAACTTTTTTTCTAAGTTTTTTACTTGTTTCGAACGCGGCCAGATCAAGTTAAGGTCTGCCGGCCTCCCTGCCTGCCTGCCTGCCTGCCTTCATGTCATTCACATCAGACTCTCTTGGCGCCGCCAGTCGTAAGTGGGTGACGTGGGGGTTTGTAATGCAACAGAGCGAATAGAGACGACATGGACCCCGAGATGTTGTGTAAGTCAGCATATATATATTTATTGCATATGTTTCAAGACGTTTTTACATATCGAGAATACACGTACACATAGTTACACAGACATCAACAAGATGGTAGGCGAAACCAAAATAAAAGCAGCTGCTTACCTACAAGTACATATGTGCCATGAGGAAAACCAAAAGGCGGCCCAACCACCAATCTTGTCCGAGACTCTGGCACGTGGCCGCGCCCTATTTAGGTGTAGGTAGCGATAGAGATGATGATGACATTATGGAACGCGGTGGCTTACTGATTCAATCGCTTTTCCCGTTCCGGTGATAAGACATGCATATGGGAGGTTTGAGCCTCTTTTAATTTTTCTTGAAATGGCGTCGAGGCGTCTTCTCTTCTCCTTCTCTTCTTTCTCCCTCTTCTCTTCTCTCCGTCACGTCGTTTTTTGCGCTACTATCTGGGTACCTGCCTACCCATGCGACGTTCATCACAACTCGGTCAAAGCGTTGCAGTAAGGGTCTTGATCAGCAACAGGCATGACGAGGGCTGGGCGTCAGAGCTGCGAACGCATAGCGAAGGCACATGCATAAATGCCCCTGTCCAGTTACCTAATGTCGGCTAGCCTCCGAACCTCAAACGCCACGTTTCTTGTTGTCAGTCGTGCACGCGCAGCCCCTTGGCGAGAAGCCAAGACTTCGCTATAACCTACTTTTTACACTAATGATTGTCACCATATCTTTGTACCGCCGTCACGTGGATAGAGGACGACGTGCAAAGTTTGACGACGACGACGACAATAATGATGATAAGTACTCTTCAGTTTTTATTCTTCATAACGACCAGCCATTATTTGTCTCATTCCGAGATCTAGACCTGCGAATAATACCCCACGAGGGAAAAGGAAAAAAACATGGTACGCCATGCCATGCACTGCGCTGCCTGCCGGTGGAGCACCTGGGGCCTTTGCCCCCATCCTTCCAACGCTTTCGGAGCATCTGATTTAGAAGGATTGCCGCCGGCCGGCAACAACTCATCTCGCCTATCTAGGGAGGTTAGATAGGCACCTGCGTACAACCATCCCAGAGGCGATTAGCTCGTGCAGTCCCCCGCGCCCAGCCAGGCAGGGCCGCCTGCGAGCTAGTCAGACTTACTTCGTACACCAGGCATCTAAAATTGCTCTGCCAGGGTGATAAGACGCGCTGCGGACTACACTACACTACACTAAGGGTTGGGAAGCAGGTAAGACTTGCGGAGTCCGGAGGGTCGGACATGAGAGCCTGCCGAGGAGGAGGACCCTGTGGCTGGCCAGCTAGTGTAATGGCGCGATAGTCGATACAGCCTAGGTAGCGAAGCAATCACACAATACAGTACGAAGTACGTGTAAGAAGCATTACAGTTAGCTCGTCCGCGGTCCGAAGCTACATGGGATCTGCCATTAAGCTTATTAATAGTCTACCACCCCCCCAATGCACACCGACGATTGACGGACACACAGGCAACGGAGGACAGGAGGCCTTGGCTTGATAGTCCGGAGCTAGTCCTCCCAACCCTCTGGGTTCGCTCCCGACGAAATCTTTAGAACCACTCGGGGCCGCTCGGCAGTAAGTAAAATACCTACACCTGCCTAACCTACCTATGTCCGCCAACCTAATGCCTATAAAGACTATCTCGCTTTTGTCTATCGGGCCGGTTAGCTCAGGCGGATTACCGACTCGAGCGTGGTCGTGAGATTCCTGCCCCTCTATCGCCTATACTGTATAGTGTAGTAGTGGATTGCTCGGCATCTGAGTGTGTACTAGTAATCTTTGTAGCTATCAAGCATGATGACACGAAAAGGCGCGGGCGCGGGCGCGGATATACTCCCCGTAGCATAGGGCCAAGAATAATGCACGACTATCGAAAAGGACCCATGCTCGTCCCTATATATAAACTCAATCGTTCATTTAGTTGCTGGCGCCATGAGATTGAACGTACAAAGTAGATTGCTAGCAAGTTGTTGCTATCAGCTTGTTGATAGCAGTTCCGTTTCGCTGGGGAATGTCTTACAGCCACGTGACAAAATGTGATGTGAGATACCGCAAGGTTACCATTCATCTTGTACCACCCACCCACAGTTTATACCTACCTATACGAGGAGGGGCTGCATTTAGAGTTGTCGGCGAGTTAAAATGTGTTCACCTTCGCCTGGGGAGGAGAGGGGAGGGGGGGCGGCATCACTAAGAGAGGCGCCTCTCCCACATAATAAAGCCAGGACCCCACCCAGGATTCCTGGTGCTCGCCGGTAAGCTCATCCGGTCTGAAGTGGGCTCGTGGGACCTGGAGACATACGCAGGTACATGGTGAGGAGAGATATACCTCCTCCAGGATCTTGCATTTCTAGTGGCAGACACCTCCGGTACTCTGCCAAATCGAGCCTACGCCTTATACTATAGGAAACTCCCTGTGACCAAAGCCCTGGTAGCACGGCCAAGTATTGGCCCCGTAACGAGGATCGATTGGCAAGTAGGTTAGGTTATTCACCTCTTCAGTAGATCTTGTGGGACAAGAGACACTAACACTACTACAAGACGAACCCCGGTTCGAAAGGAAATATGGGGCGCGCTATGCAACTAACAACTGAGATCCTGAAGGAATAAACGCCGATCTCATCAGCATGCGCTGGTTTGGTACGCCATGCACTTAGTATAGGCATCCCTAACCTTGCTTGTTACGCATGCAGGGTCTAACTTAGCTGCAAGTGACGGTGTCATCTAGTAGCCAGTTCAAACTCGATCGAAATTGTAACATCAAGTTAAAATGTACCCGACAGTGTCCTGCCCTAGCGCGAGACTGGGTGTGTCGTTATTGATCTCGTGCTGTCGACTCTCCTAACTTAAATGTTTTTTTCTCTCTGCTAGTAACGCCGAAAGGCACATGTTATAGTTTAGTGTTACGAGGGTGACCGTCATGTTCCAATGTATATATTGCATACTCGTTGGCGGCAACCTGGTCAGATTCTTGAACCGCAACACCCTTACAATTCCATTTGAAAATTTTGCAATCCGTTTCCGTAACACGATAGATTACGTAGCAATTATATTATCGGTTGACTTGTGACAAATTCAGTTCAGTTTCGGCCCAATGGAGGAGGGACAGCACACTGCCAATGGCGTTTAAAACCTAGCTTAGCGGTGGCGAGTTGCTATGAGGTGGGTATTGCGATTAGCTAGGCAGCTTGATTTATGTGCATTTATCTCGCGTCTTGAACCGGAGTTAAAAAGATCAGTGCGGTGAAGTTCTTGTCGGTGAAAATTTTTCTCTCATCTAGCCTCGAGCTCCGTTTTCAAGAGCTAGTCCAGTAGGTACTTATAGTTGTTTTAGACTAGATACTTATATTTAGCTTGGCTCCAGATTTAAGCTTGTTCGGCGTGGCGTTTCCCGAAGTTTAACTAGTATAGTACATGTAAAGAAGGTTATAACAGACCATTGGCTTACACACGCAGTACTCTTGACCGTGCTTTTAGAAACCAACGCCGCGGAATTGTCCAACACCGGGCCAAGCCTCCACATCCAGGCCGTTGCGACGGCTCGAAGACCGGATCTTCTTTACATAGTTATTGCATGAAAATTGTCCAATGGGCAGAAAGAGGACCCGAGATTTGCCGACGATGACTGTCACATTAAGATTAGTGCCATCTCCCTTAAACTCGGCGTCTGAAACTAACGCTATCGTCCCAACTAACATCGACGACCCGCCGAGCCACACAATTAGTGACTCAAAAGCAACCACATTGGCGCGATTCACCATGTTGGGGCAATTTTTTCCTTCTAACTCGCCACCACTTGTCGAAATCCATTGGTAGGAGCTGCTTAGGTCAAATGCTAAGAAGTGCCATGCATGTCCACCCACCTCAACTAACTAAATCCAAGCCCGCTGGATTATACGGAAGTTTCGGTCAACCAAGATCCTGTGATGTAATACCGGTTACACAAGACCTCTGACAAGTCGTTGGGGCGGGTTACCCACTCAATAGACTCCGCCCCAAACGTGTGCATGGTCGCGTGAAGCTTCCCACAACGGATCGTAACACCCGATATGGATGGGCAGAAGGCGCCTAGGTTTCATTCTATAACATAATATCGAACCACCGAACCCGGCCGCGTCATAACCCCGCTACTCTACCTCACATCATGTGAACGGCTGTTCAAGACGGCTTCCGGAGATCATTAAGCGGAAGTATGTTGTGGTGCAAGAACCTTAGCCGGGTCGGGGATATGTACCTGCGTTGATAGCTTTGATGTATCACTAGGTAACCTTACTATACTTAGCATTCGGTTGATATTTATACGGCCTGATTTATAATTAGGCTTAGGGGGTTTGAGTGTGGATGGCCTTTTATTAGATAAGAATCGAACGTACTTATTGTGCCAGTATATTAATTATTGCGTAAATAGTGCGAGGTTGCATTTTATGTACCACAGCCTTTATAACGACTAAACTAAATAAGGACGAAACTAAGAGCGAGCGTTATGTAGCGGTACCACGCAGTCACGTTACGGAGTTACCTTTAGCATACATGCATGTTCTTATGCTTACCTTCATAATATTCGTCTAATCTCATGACTAAGTAGGTAGTAAATAGACTTAATCGGAAAGGGCAAGCTCCATGAAAACATATACTATATTATAAAGCTTGTCTTCAGCCTAGATACCCCATGATGATATAATCTTCCAGAGGAAGTGAAATACGTAATCTTTGAGAAGTTATAGATCGGCTTAAAGTATGGAGTAGCATTTGTTCAAGTAAAGCTTGAGAGTAATGTGTTTTCACAGAACTGCAGCAATAAATCATCACACTATTGCAGAAGTTGAACGCTGTTTAATGTCTGATATGGGTACTAACATAAGACCATTATAAGCTGAGGTTCCTGAGATAAGTTGTACACGGAACCTGGAAATGGGACTGCTTATTCACATCGTCCACAAGCCCTATGCAACGGCAACTCTAGGCCTTATCATCATCTTTGCCGCCAATATCCTTGTAGTATATTATACATGGACGATACATGCTCGTTCTAATCGGCATATTTAAGAGGCGTTTCTACAGCATTCAATTTCCCCGTAACTTCAGGGGTTCTCCGTCATCCTGATATATTCATAACGATACCGGGATATTTGATCCATACTTGGTGTCTACCGTATCATGGTCATCATGGCGAATAGAAGCGCGGAGCTCCCCTCCTTTGATGCGTAAGATCATGCCCCTCTAATCTAAGGTCGCAACGGCCGCTTCCACCCCCCTACTATAGTTGGCATAATTTTCATGACAGAGACCTATCAACTCGAGTCTAATAATTAGAAAGTTCGCCCCATTATTTAGGACCGCCTGAAGATAGTTGGCCGTCTCCCATAGCATGTCAAAGACGACGCAATGCTTTCGCTACTGTTGGGTAAGCTCGGCGCCGCCTCTAAGAGCTTTGGATCGGGTTACTCGGTTGATAAAAGCCTATGACAAACTCATTATATCAGAGTTAGGATTCAGGTGCTTCGAAACCACTGGGAAATTACGAGCTCCATCTCATCATGTTAAAACTCAAAGATCTTCAAACTTCATTCATACCCGAAATGGGCGAAGAAACAAGTACATTACCAAATCTAGTTATGAATATTGGTAAGCTCGGCCCCATCACATCGGACCCGGAACCATAGGGTGCCCGGGTCCCCGGGCTAGTGCGACCACGTCTTCCTGCTACAATTTCTCACTCGGAGCCTTCATTCTTGACTTAGCTAATTACCATTCCTTCTGCCTTCGGCTAGGTGAGAGTATCACGGAGGTGTTAACGCTAGTCGGCCGCCATTTCTTATGCACAACCCAAGTAGAAGCCCGTCCGATCTCAGCATGCGGCCAATCTATCATGACGAGAGTCGGCCCACAGATTTTCCATTGAATTTCCTCGGAAAAATGCGCAAGGCATGGCTAGTACAGGTCTCTTCTTTTAGCTTTAGGCTTATTGGATATAACTAGTCAAGGTTTTTGCTATCAGCTGCGAGACGGCGCTGGCGAAGTGAGTATCACTACTACGCGAGGCCACGCTTACCTGATACCATGGTTAGTTCGGACTCCTGTATTATAGCCGTCTTTGAGACAGTGGAGAACGTTCTGCGGACGACACGGCACCTGCTTATTACGGCGACTGGCTCACGCCGAACTAGCGCGGCTCCTTGCTACTCTCCTCCTCATTATCAAGCCTTATAGTAAAACGGAGCATGCCATACGTATAACCGCACTCTGGAGACCTCATCAGGCACTTCACAGAGATTTGAGAGAATTGTCAGATAGATCACTTTCGAAGGTATTACTAAGGGGAAAGAGTCTATTCGTGAGGTGTGGCCAAAGGCAACCGTGACTAAAAAGAAGATAATAATGCAAAGGCGAAGAGGATAGCTAAATATATAGAAAATCAGCGAAAAGATCAAGGCATACCCCCCTAGGGTGGCTAGAACCTGGTCACTAGTCAAGCCACTAGGTGGCTTGCTCATGGCCCTACTTCAATATATATAAGATCTCAAGAGAAACAATCGAATATGAAGGCGTTACGACGGGAGCTAAGACAGAGCCGTAAGCGATTCAGTCGGAGATGGGAGCCATCTGGCGACGTCATCACTACCCGTCTTGGAATACTCGGACGCGGCCGAGGCGGTCTTGTACATCCTCTTCGGAGCTGAGTATCCTAAACAATAACTTTAAGAAAGCTGACGGGACGACCCTGGAGTTGGTAACCGCTAGGATTCTAGAATTATGTGTCGCCCGGCTTACAAGTGTCCGCATTTACCTTACCGACGCGGTTGAAATCGCAGTTGAACTAAACAATTTATTTGATATTCGCTAGTTTGCGGTCATATGAATGAGAGAGTCTGCTGTTCTATATGAGCTAATGTGTGTGTTGAAGAGGTCGATTATTGAGGTTTTTATTTTTTTGAGGCTGGGGTCCGGTGGCTTCGGAAAAAGGGTTTGTGTCGATGTAGTGTAGGAGTCGCAGGTAAGTCCGACCAAGTAACTAATATGTCAGTGTAACTTAAGGGAGTGCTGTACACTGAGGAACACGGTTAAGTATACAAGGCTTAGTTCATAATTTCAGGTCATAAACTTAGGAAGAGGAGAATTAGATGTAGGCTATGACTATATATATATATATATTCGCAATGTCGGTAATGTCCTCGGAAGTTAGTTGAGCTATGTTAAATGAGAAGACTCTCAAGATATTCCTGGGAATCCTTCTCGTAATACTACCCCTTTCCACGGCTCTGTTAGGAGAGGATACACAGAGTGAATAGATAGGCAAGCTGCAGTTAGCTAGCAGTTATCAGAGGGCGTAATAGACCATAGGGGAGAGAGAGCGACCAATTAATTCCTGAACCTTCCTAATCCAGGGGGGCGAAGCTTCCTATATATAGTCAAACCAGTCATACAGCCAGCCTAATTATAAGGTGGTGGCACTAAGTCACCTGACAGGCTCATTCGTGGGTTGAACGGCTGGGGCACCTTGACTTTGACGGGACCACGCCCGGAGACGCGGTAAACATCCCCGGCGCCATATCTCGGCTTGGACCGCGTTTACCGACTGGAAACTATACACTGATGCCTTCCGTACCGCACAATCGAAACCCCTCCCGAAGAATTCTCTCTTCCCACCGCATGTGCAGAGACTCTCGTGGATATTCGGACCCTGCCGAGTATTCAAGATAGGGCGGTTTCGTACGTACATAATCAAGGCCTCAACACCACGGGGGTGGAGAAAAGGATGCTGACCAATTAAGCATTGTAGCATTATTTCCTTCTATAATAGTCCCATCTTTACTCAGAATCGTGTTCTCTTTCAAGCCTCCTTGTGTAATCATATTCTGAAAGTCATGGAGTAACTGTCCTTGGGGTACGGCGGCCGCTGTTTATAGTAAACATAAGCGACAGCTTGCTACGTCTTAATGCCCTATTGAGAGACTTGAGTGTTCATTAGATAGTACACTGAGACGTTAAGCACTGTCAATCGACTAATCCCCCTGTTCATGCGGACTTAATTATGCAGATTGAACATAAAATGCCCACACCGATAATAGCACTCAACTGAACACGTAAAGAGCTAGGGGGTTGCAAAGGCATTGAAGACCAAATAGGGGGAGAGGGGACATGAAGGACATTTCCCGAGCTCCGATAGTGGATGCTCTTAGCCCGCAACGAGAATCAAGTGTAACGGGATTCAGTTGACAATGCTCATCTTCGGAGCCATGTGCTTATAAAACAGACTAATATTCCAGAGCTCTAGTCAGGACAGGATATCACAAACCCGGCCTGTAGTATCCTTGGTCTCGAGAAAGTGTCTACCCATAATCGTCGTCGTGGCTTCGATCTTGTCCACCCGCCAATAGATAAGGACGAGAAGACAAGCAGCAATCAGCTTCGGCGCCGTCAGACATTTGGGGTTCTTGCCCTCTGATATTCGTATCAACCCGTTATCTTCTAACAGTCCTGCACAACCGCCATGCCGGCACCCGAACCAAAATTACTCACGGTGCGGCAACCGACTCGACGAACACCTGCCCGGCGTTAGCTGTACTTCACCAGAACGGTGCGCCAACTGCTCGGGCCCTTTCCCCGCCGGGCACGAAGGTTGCCCGTTTATGCCTAGAAGAGAAAACTGGCGCGTCGACCGGCTCCGCAAAGCCGAACTACACAGGTATAGGCGGCCCGGCATGGAGGCATATAAGGCGAGAAATGCGGTGCTTGACGAGGCCGAAGTAGCGGCGCGATTCGGTGCAGAGCAACCGAGCTCCGGTGAGCTTGTGGGGGAACGGGTGCCTCACGCGACTACACAGCCATTGGATGAATACACTGAAGGGGGATCCGCGGAGGATCAGCTGATGCAGGAAGCCGGCGACCTAGAAATCATAGTCGCCGTCCCCACTGCCACGAATACAGTCGCTAAGCGCTCCGTAGCTGTGGTAGACGGGGACAACGGCAGGGAAGGTGCCTTTAAAAAAGAAGACGGTATACCGGCCGATTCCGAAATGGACTGCTCGATTACGGCTGAACAAATGGCAGCTAGCACCCGCTCTCAACGACCTAGTGCGCCCCCGGCTAACGGGTACCACGTGCCTGGCCAGTTCCCGAACCTTGAAAAATGCTAGAACGTCGCGGAAGTAGGCGCAGGTCCCGGAGACAGTGCCCGGGAATACAACAGGTTACCGGAGCCTCCAAAGAGTGGCGAAGATGCCGCACACGAACTCCGGCCGCCGGATCTGAGTGTGCCTCGACAACACGGGAGTTATTCGGTGTCTCCGTAAGCATGCCCCCGTCTCGGTCCAGCAGGTCTACTTGAGCTTTCAGAGGCTCATGTAACGAATGGATCTGCGAGTCAAGTGGTGCCCAGGGCACTGCGGCGTAGCGGGCAACGAGAGAGCAGACGAATTCGCTAAGGCGGGAACGGCGCTACCCCCCGATGCGGACCTGAGCCCTACGGCGTATGGGTTACGCACAGTTGCGCGCAAGAGACCCCATGGGCACAGTGGTCGCAGGACCTCTCGGCGCATTACCGCAAATGACAGCTTGGATACAGGACCACGTGCCCGAGGGAACTTTGTATCCTATCAAGGCAGGAGATACATAGATGGCTCGCGGTACGCACGGGACACGGTAGCTATGTTAGATACCATCGCAGGTTTAACCATGATGATGCAACGCTAGAATGCCACTGTGGCTACGAAACGGAGCCGGAGCACTTTGTGCGATGCATGCGGGCTCGACGGCACTTTGTGAGGTGGCTAGAACGGCCTCGGAGTGGAGAGATTACCTCACGAAGATAATGGCAAAACCGGAGCTGTTCAAGGCGTTCGTGAGCCTCACGGGAGTGTACGGAGCCCCTTGGAGGCCGCCGATGAGATCGCCGCGGCGGTATATAGCGGGCTAATTTTACTTAAAGCATTAGGTGCAGTTGCGCCCCTTAAATGGAGGAGGGGATTACACATGGGAACGCTAAGGCAGTTGTATAATTAGATTTCCCTGGTGGGCGGCACACGTGGTAGCCACGTAAATGGTTAGCAGGTAGTGGCGCGCAGCCAGCCTAACATAGTTTCCTACGGGAGGTGCTAGGAGATGCAACTCCATTTCATGGACTCTCTCCGGCGTCAATCAGTAATCATTATTAATTTAGTGGTAGCGACTAGATCGTCAATGATGTTTGGCTAGTAAGCTAACACCCCCCCTTGCAAGCCACTCTATCGCGCTCCACCGCGCACCGCGTTAACGCGACATCCTCGTCACCGGCTTTACTTGTTAATAACTTCATCACTATATAATCTGACCTTCTCACAGTTATATCAATCGAATTGCTATCTTCTGCTCTTTGTAGCGATGTCTTCAATTAATAAGAAAGCACGCGCTGAGGCCGCTGTTCGCGATGTTTTACCTAGTGCATCTGTTCGTGTAGCATCCGCCAAGTGGCAGGTAGATCGGTCCTATGTTCAACGCCACCTCGATGAAGTGCCTACTGGATAAAAGACCAATCGCCGGCAACAACGCCTGTCACCAG
Organism: Nemania serpens; assembly: GCA_022578855.1. Lineage (NCBI taxonomy): Eukaryota > Fungi > Ascomycota > Sordariomycetes > Xylariales > Xylariaceae > Nemania > Nemania serpens. The sequence continues at coordinate 16,965 of MU396786.1, read as the reverse complement.
ATATTGGGCATTAATTAGGGACTTGGGCTACCGGCCAGGCTAGATTAGGCTTCTCACCACCTCTAGCGCGCTTTAAAGCCACGGCTCTAAAGTACCTCGTCGCTTCAACAGGCTGTGTTAGGCTTAGCAAGCACTGACACACCAAATTTATCGCCAGGAACCCCGAGATTAAGAGTACCAGGGCTACTATAGTCGATTATAATAGACTCAACGGTGGCACGGTGGCCAATATCAACATCTTTTTTGATCGACTCGATGCTTCTAAGGTTGCCTCCATTACACCAGACCGCTGGTATAACACTGACGAAATGGGCATTGGCTAAGGTATAGGGGCCGACCATTATGTAATGACTGAAAGCAACAAATCCAGACCTATATAATGGCGCTGGGAAAAGCGAATGCATCACTGTACTAGAGTATATTGGTAGTAGTACTAGTGTTTCCGTTCCTCCACTCCTCATCTTGAAGTTTCGAAGCCCAAAGCCAGTAGTTCCTTAAGAAAGGGACCTTCGTTTTCAACCAACTAAAATTAATAACACTGATCTAAGAAGTACAGAAAATGTGCATGTTTGAAGTTGAAATGAAAAAGAAAGAAAGACAGAGTAGGAGGTATACTATTTGGGTGTTCAATCTCCATCTTGTCCTTGGCGAAACCTAGTCGCTGAACCACTGAAGTATTTGACGACCCCAAAAGTCGTTAAGTCGAACATCTCTGTCCTTGTGTTTATTCGGTTTATTCATCAGAGTGACTGTGCTCAGGTTTTGCCAGCTGTTCTCGCCAGGTGGCTGTAAAGTGGTGCTTACAAGAAGCTTGATCCATGGGAACCGTTTATCGGGGCCAACACTTGGTTTCCGATTAATCAGCTCAATTAGTGGTAGGATGACTTGTCCGATCTGTTGCCACATGCTTGGTTCATCCCTGGACCCAACGTCCTGGCCGATTTGGTGGATGATTATGACAAGTGGAAGAGATCGAGACGGTGAACTCAGTGCTGCAATGAACTCATCCATGGTCTGTCGCGCGTCTCTATTTTGTTGATTCAGGATGTGGAAGAGTTCAGATCTTGTATTGTATGGGTGTAAGCGACTTAGTTGCCCCAGGAGGCTCGATGCGATTTGCAATGGCTGACTGGTTCGAGGATGCTCATAAAAATGGCGTAAAACGTGGAGGCGCGTTCGACTTTGTAGATCTTGGATTATTTGAGTGATGACGATAGTCATCACATTTTTCATGTCCTTTTCGGGGCTGCACACAAGAACGATATCGTGGAACGATGAAGCGGCCCAGGTCTTGATGCAGTACTGTTTTCCTTGACCATCCCATAATGTTCTGATACGCCCTGGAAATTTCTCCTCGGTTTTCCGACGAGAGGCATTGTTTCGAGACAGAAGATTTTCGTATTCGGTTGTCTGTTCGCGTAATAGGTCTTCAATCGATGACTGAAGCTGCGATTGAATGATTGTATCGACGACTGGTGATGTATCTACGGTAATACGGTCGACGCTGTCCTGTTGTTTCATTTCCCCCGGCAAGTCATCAGTAGATGGTGATGGGTGAGACACAATCTGTACTGAGGAAACAGTATTGATTGATATGTCTGCTGCATTGCTAACGTCGGTAGCATTCGCAATCGATTGGAGTTCTTTGGCCACATTCTCGGCACAGGGTCGCTGTGAGGGATCACAATGAAGCATCGTGCGTATGATACGAACAACTTCCTTTAGTTTGGAATGTTCGATTGCCGATAGTCGCTCGTCGACTTCAGGATGCAACCAATCCCTATCGACATGGAAGAAAGAGCAGTGCCCCCACTTCAAGCTTCTTTTATTGGTAAAATCTGCAACATTCGGGGCATCCAGAGATGAAGCGTATATGACCACTTCGGTGAGAATGCACCCCATGGCCCATATGTCTCTTTTCGTGCAATCGCTGGGTTCTTTGATGTATACAGCTTCTGGGGCTAAATACTCATTGGTGACATCGGAGGGAGGGCTGTTCTTGCGATGATATGCCTTCATGACTTCTGCCGATCCGAAATCGCATAAGATGAATTTCTTTTTCATCTTATCGACCAACACATTAGCTGGCTTCAAGTCATTGTGGGCGGCACTGTCGCATATGCCAGGTGTCTCGGTTGGTGGTTTACTCATCACATCCAGTCCAGCCATGAGTCCCGCAAAGGCTCGTATGAGATCGTCTTCTGTCCAGTCCCAGTCTTTCTCCCTTTGAGCTAGGAAGGACTCCAAATTTCCGTCAAGTTTCGGAAAGATCAAGTTCACGCTTTCGATTCTCCTATCCTTAGAATGGAGAAAGAAAGTGGAAATTGGGTGCAGAATGTTGTCATGCTGAGGGATGCGGTCCAGATTCTTCTTTTCCTTTTTCCCAACGCTCTCGTCTTCCACTTCCTTCCGAACAAGCTCAACACGTTTAATATTTGCTGAGTAGTCATTCCCTTCCCATAAACCGTACTTGATCGTATGTCCCGGGATTCGCTTATCATTGTCCAGTTCAAGGTTTTCCCAAGGCACTACCACTGTTGCCACAACACTGTTCCTGCCTGATTCTCTCATAGGTAGGATCTGAAGAAACGGAAGCGGACGTTTCATGTCATAATAATCACCATCCTTCAATTTTGGTGAGCTGAGCCACATGAGTCTTTCATGAACAATTCGTATGATAGAATTATCGGCTTTAGGCATGATATACTTCAGGTCGTCTTCGGAGAAAGGCATTCTTGAGTCCTCCAGTCGACTATTCTTCTGAAACTCGTCAATCAGGTTAGGCATTCCGGACATTAAAAGTGCAATGAAAATCTTCCTTCCGTCCGGAATGATGTTCTTCTGATTCGTCTCTATTTGATATATATCTCGCACTTCCTGAATCATCCGCTTGAGAGAACTACCTGAGGAGTCTCCGAATTGTTCTTCAAAAACTGCATGGGGGATAAAATGATTGTTGGTGGATGTTATTTTCTTGGACTCAAATATGCTCAGCTGTTGCTGAATGTGCTCCAGCACTTCACTGGCGTGTGTGGACAACATGTTATCAAGGTCTTTTTTTAGTGAAATGTCGAATCTCGTCCTATACGCAGGAACTTAGAAAATGGTGATCTGGACTAAGTTGTTGGGATGAGAGCTTACAGGGTGAAGTTGCCTTGGGAGCTCTAGACGGATTTTATTGCCATCTATATACTATATTCACGTTAGCATCAAGTGTATCAACATGTAAATGGCCAGGCTAACCTTGTAATTCCATGTCCCTTGAGCAAAATTTTGTTGCAGGAAGCTCCTAAGATCGGTCTCGTTCACGTATCTTCCCTCAATGACTTGGGGCGGTTCCATTGTTGGGCTAGGGTTTGGGGGATTTTTGGGTAGGTCGCTGATAAAGAGAGTGTAAGGGAAGGGGGGTATTTAGGGAAGTACAGGGCAGGATGGAGAGTGGAAGGGAGGAACCAAGAGGTGTTAAATAGAAGACGCATTTCAGGCACTGGGGCGCAGCACTCGACGCACCCTGTGTGACAAGGGCTATTTATAGGGCTTGGAATAGTGTCAAATTCAACTAATAATTCTCTGGGGTATCAACGTGGCTCTGTTCTTGGCGGTGGTTATCCCGTCGGCAGTCCTAAGTAGGTTAGGCTTCAATAGGTACCTAACGTGTGACACCTTGGTAGGCATGGTCTGCAAAGGGGTACCGTTAATCACATTACCAACTAATACCAGGCAGCAGCAAAGAGCTAACATGTGATGGTGCCAGTGGATTTGACATTGTATTCAGGATGTAGATAACTATCTGGGAGGAGAGTCCCTCCACTGCGTAGGTACCAAACATACTGAAGTAGGGTGATGAGCAAGCCACTTAGTGGCTGGACTAGTAGCCTGATTTGAGCCACCCTAGGGGGTATGCCTTGATTTTTCGTTGCTTTTTCTATATATTTAGCTATTCCCTTCGCCTCTGTATTATTAGCTTCTTTTTAGTCACGGTGGCCTTTGGCCACTACTTGCGAATAGATTATTTCTCTTGCAAATACCTTCAAAAGTGATCTATTTGACAATTCTATCAAATCTCTGTGAAGTGCCTGATGAGGTCTCCAGAGTGCGGTTATACGTATGGCATGCTCCGTTTTAATACATGTATATCCGTGTGTGTGTGGGTCGCAAGATATATAGGTCGTATAACGTGACAACTTATACATTAAGTACCTAGGTACTTAGGTATGTACATGCAGCTCAGTGGCATATTCGGTGACTGATAAAACACATGCAACGAGACTCAAAATTTCGCCCTGGGAGCTCTGTGGGACTTTGTAGATAGAGTTCATATTTGACTTATTAACAAGTCCATGTAAAGCCTACCTAGTAATAAATGATCGCAGTATACCAAACTACCGCTAAAGAGCTTAAAACTTAACTTTGCGCTAAATCTTTACTATGATACAAGTCCAGGGAGATCTTAGGTAAGTTAGTTATACAAGCAGTACAAAGTAATTGGCTAGAAATAGGGGGGATCTATACAGGCCAGAAAATCACGCTAGGTATAATGTGCATAGCAGTGGAGGGATTTACGCCAGATAGAGCCTTACCGCAGAATTGAGTTTCAAGCGCTTTGGTGGTACCGTAGAAAACTGCATCATATGCTAGCGCCCGCATGTCCCTTTTTCGTAGCGTCTCTGATTCCGATCAATCAATCGCGACGAATTCCCTGGCCAATCCACTTCCCCAGATTTTCGCTTAAATCGATGCGGACGCTAGCATATGATACAATCTTCTACACTAGAGAAACAGCCTGATGCCCTGTTCATGTTACATGGTGATGTACCCACTCTATCGTGGCTGGTTTTAGGCATCAAGGCATAAGGAGGCGGACGCAAAATCGATAGGCCAATACTGTCCTCTGTCTGATATTAAGGCATGCTCAAAAAGGTTATCTTTGGCGGTGACCGCGGCTTGCAGGTAAAAGTGTCATTGTTGGCATTGAAAAAAGGAGCATCCATCCAGGCCAAATTTCCATCCTCTCATTTACTTACATAAGTACAAAAGGGAACTATTAGACATACCAATCTGGTATTTGAGCTGCAGCATTCTATTTCTTGCGTTCAGAATGGACCAATACGATAGACTTTTTGTTAACAACGATTGGCTATTCGACACAGGCTCCAGCGAGATTGACATATTGGAGTTTCCAGCAACGTCAGAAGAATGGAGAGGTACCGTGAATCATACACTGATACACAAAATATTGAGTTCGCGCATCTAATAACGCTCAGTATCAACGAAAAGGCTCAAAGATGCTGCGACTTTCATTGACCTCCAGGTTCGACTCCACCCCGTTTAATTTTCTCACTTGCGCTCAACACTCATCTAGTCCTTGAAAAAGAGCGGCGTTGAACTGTTCATGTAAGCTGGCAGCCTGTTTCTCCAGATTGATCGGCGATTTATTTATATAGCACAGCCTTATCCAGCAGTTCCATACTTGGAGCTGTCTTCATGTTTCTAAAGCAACATTTGAACACATCGTTCAGCAACTTACACCATGTCGCTACTTTGTGGACCTTGTTGCAGGGTTTGGAGAGAGGCAGGATGATGACAAACGCGTCGCCCGTGGCTCTCGTTGGGTATATGGAATATATTCTGCAGAAGAAGAAGGTTTTTATCTCCTCCCACCCCTCTCCTACTCGAATTTGATACCGGTCGACTGTAGCACTAATTCAGGTAATTAGAGTTCTGCTACCATATTCGGTTTTTTGAACGGAATCATCGCTCAGGAGGGAGTCCTTGGTCTCTGAGGCATACCGGTGTCTACCAGAAGCTAAATGTCGATACTCTCGAATCTACTTGGATGTTATTACAGCCTTCCTCGCAGCTGGTAAAAGGGATTGGGAGCCGCCTGGAGTCAATGCCGAAAAGTCAACATCACCCCATCACTCGGTCTATCCACATACATGTTACGATTGTTTCTCATGTAATCCAAACCTGGCTGGACTACATAGATTATATCTACTCGCAGCTGGATAAATTAGTGAGTATTAACATCGCGGTAAAGGGGTCACACTAACTAAGTAAGGATCTAGAGCGATAAGGCCTACTACTCGCAAGTCGGTATAGACGCTAAAAGAGATTATTCCGTTCAGTTCCTTGATTACCAGAATATCGAAAGGCTTCGTGTTGAAACATTGAGAGCGAGGGGGGTCCTTGGTTCCAGTATCGAAATCCTTCAAGGCTGTCAGCTCAGACTCCAAAAACTCTCACGCATGTTCTGCATTGACCTCGAGTTTACACCGTGGAATGTACTCAAGGTACAAGAATTGGAGTTAAGAGGATATAAATGCACGATTGATGAGATTTTGGAACGCATAGCAGGCGTATCCAGACTTGTGAGAAACACCGTTCCCTGCTCCAGAAAGTCGACACTGAATATGCTTAGCTCGGCAAAATATTGGAGTTTCGTCACGATGAAAAAATGCGCAAGGACACTCAACTCTTAACGCAATTAGCACACGATCAGGCCGGGATACATAACCAGATCGCTCAACTACAAGCACAATCCGCAAAAGACTCGAGATTACTGAAGTTCCTGACTATTATGGCAACACTATACTTACCTGCTGGGCTTGTTCTAGTAAGTAGTTCGTTAAATTTGTAGTGCATTCATTGCGTGCCTCATGTATTAACCACTATCGCTAGTCATTCTTTAGCTCAAATCTTGTCCAAGTTCAAGAGACAAATACGGCAGGAAAGAGTTGGAGCATAGTTTTAGTACAAGAAGCATGGTTAGCGGTGGTTGCGCCAGCGCCGCTTGTCCTCGCTACTCTGGTTTTGATACTATGGATTGGGAAAAAGGCTTAATAGTCATAAAGTTTGGGGTTATCATCTATAAAATCATCTTTCCTGTCAAGGAAAGCTTATTTCTCTAAGGACCGCTTCGGTACTAATATATAAAAAGTGGAATAATAGGGCTTCCTACATAGTGCATACACCTAATAAGACCATTAACTGAGCAAGATCTACTATTTGGTTCGCGCTATTTAGTTACATAAGCAGTCTCGTCATTCCATTGTTGATGTATTAGTGCGGAGGCGGTCCTTAAAGAGATAGTAGTTGTATTGCCCTCGTTTTTGGCGTAGGAAACTTGTCTCCGAAGTAAAACAAGGGTGATAGGAACCCCAAGGCTTTAACACTCCATTTGAGTGGAGTGCTACCCCCTCTAGTTGTGGCACTCCGGTTTAGCATCTGCTACCGCCTATAGATTAGATGAAGAGCCGAAGGGTCCAAGCACACTTAGCTAGATTCTCTAGCTCTAGTAGCTCCGCTACCCTGTGGGTCTTTTTTTAAATAGAGGTTAGGCCGGAGCTACCTAGCGAAGTACCCAAAGTAGGTACTCATGCGTCTAAGCCCCTGAGATAAGTAAATCTGCCATACCCATGCTAACCTGCCCACGCTGCCCTGCCACCCTCACGGCCCTGCCTTACATGCTGCCCTTCAATAATGCTAGCGATAGTAGTGATAATATTAGTAGTAATAATAATGATAGTAATAGTAGTAATAGGTTTTATGTTACGGAATAATAAATATAACAAAGGTTTAAAGCATGCTAGGTTATTTAAGTAGCAAGTTACTAGTACTTAAAAGCATTAATATAAGCTTAATATACTTAAAATATTTATAAAAGCAGGTTAAAAAACCCTTAATTATATAAGTAAATTTTAGCTAATAAGTTTAATAAAATATTATTTATAGTTTTATATTATTAAAAGTACTAGTTTTTTATTTTTACTAGATTTTTTTATATTTTTATTAAACTTTATAATAAAATAAAATCTAAATTAAAAAAAAAAATAATTAGTACTATAAATTAAAAACTTAAATAAAGATATATTTTTTTATTTTAAAGATTTAGTTTTTAAAAAAAAAAAAAAAAGTTATATATTATTTATAAACTTAGATTTTCTAAATCTAAGTTTTTTCGATTTTATAAATAGTTATAACTTTTAGCCTTTAGCTATAAATTTATATAATATAAGTTATATAATAAATAATTATATAACTTTTATATTTATAGGTAATATATTTACTATTTATATAATATAACTATTAGTATAAAAGTTAAAATTAAAGAGATTTTTATAGTTATTATCTTTTTTTTTTTACTTTATAATTTATATATGTTTTTAAGAGCTTTAGCTTATTTATTATGTTTAAGAAAACTTAGATACTATATTTTATTTTAGTAATATATTTTTAGCTACTTTTTGCTAATTTGTTACCGCTAATTCTTAATTTTATTACTAATTCTTAATTTTACTGCTAAACCGTTTATTTTAAGCAAGTTAACATAAGCTTTACCTTTTACTTTTTATTTTTGCTATATTTATTACCTACTACTAAGTTTTTTAATAGTTATACTATTATATAAAGTTTTATAATAGCTTTTATATAATTAATAAAGCTTTTATATATTTATTAGCTATATTATTTTTATATAAATAATAAATATTATAGCTATAAGCTTTAAGCTTTTTAAGGTTTATTTATATAATTTATAATAGCTTAGCTACTTTTTCTTTTTTTTAAAATTTGTTATTTAAATAAGCTAAGGAGTATATTTCTAAAAAATAAATTCTTTATAAGTTTATTAAATCGGTAACAAAAATATCTTTTATTTTTATTACTTTTAGTAGTTATATAATTACTTTTTTAAAAGCTAGGTTATTTATTAGTATTACTTTTAATTATAAGTTAGTTAAAGTAGTTAAAGTAATTAGTATAATTAGTAAAAAAAAAAAATAAGCTTTTTGCTATATAGGTTTAATTTTTAATTTCTTTATTTACCTTTATGCCTAGGTATATATAGCTTTTGTTAAAGTTTTAGCGTAACTTTTTTGCTTTAAATTTTGCAATAATATTACTTATAAGTAGCGCTTTAGCTTTAGCTTGCTATTTTTACTATTTTTACATTTTTTTTACAAACTATATTTAAATAACTATATTAATATTACTATCTATTTAGTATTAAATTTATAGTATATAAAAAAAGAGTTTAAAGCTTTTTTTGCTTTATAAAATAAATTAAACTTAATATATATATTTTAAAAATATATTGTTTAGCTTTATTAATAATACTACCGTAATATAAATCTAGTATTTATAAGCTTACTAAATCTTTATATATTTATAATAATAAAATATATAATAATAAAAATAACTTATATTAAGTTTAATTTATTTTATAAAGCAAAAAAAGCTTTATATTTTTTATATATATTTTAAATATAATACTAAATAAATAATAATAGTAAGCTAAAGCTAAAATATTATATATAAAAAATACTATTATAAAATTTAAAGCTACTAAAAAAGTTATACTAAAACTTTAATAAAAGCTATATATATATATAAAAGTAAATAATGAAATTAAAAATCCTATATAGTAAAAAGCTTATCTTTTTTATTAATTATACTAATTATTTTAACTATAATATATTTTACTACTATATAAATATTACTACTATATAAACACTTTTTTAAGATATATTATATTTATATATTTAAAAAATAATTATAATATAATTTAATTAATTAAATTAATTAAAATTTCTTTTATTAAATGTTTTTATTTTTATTATATATATTTATATATTATAACTAATATTACTATATATGCTATAATAGCATATATATGCTAATACTTTTATTTAATAATTACTTTTTTTATTATTTTTTATTTTTATAATATTACTACTTTTTTAAAAAACTTAAAAATTTATTTTTTTATTTAAAATAAATATTTTTTTAGTTTGCAATTATTTATTTTTAATCTTTTAACGTTTGCTAAATATATAGTTAGCTTTTTTAAAATAAAATATTTAATAATTAATATATAGCTTTTAATAATAAAGCAATAATATTAATTATTTTAATTAAAAAGCTATTTTAATAATTAAAAATTTAGTTTTTTTAAATAAACTAATTAAGAAATAACTTTATTAATATTAGTAACAGTTTTTTATTAAAAGCAATTTTAAAGCTAGCAATAATATAAAAGTAAATAAATTTATATTTAACTTTAAAATAATAACTTTAAAATTAAATAAAATAAGTTTAATAGCTTTAAATTTAGCTATAATATTTTTAAGCATTATTAATTTTATATATGTTTTAAAAAATACTAAAAAAAAGTTTTTTTTTAAAATATAAATTATATTTATATATATAAAATCTTTAATTATAACTTTATAAGCCTTTTTTAATAAACTAAAATATAATATATTTAATAGTTAAAGCTTATTAAAAAAATATATAAATATAAAATTAATAAAAATATTATAGTTTTTATAATAATATTTAAAAACTTTTAAATAATAGCTTTTATAACTATTAAATATAAAAAATATTTTATATTAATAAAATATAGCTTAATATATTTATATTAAGTTTAATTTATTTTATAAAGCAAAAAAAGCCTTATACTCTCTTTTTATATACTATAAATATAATACTGAATAAACGGTAATATTGATATAGTTATTTAAATATGGTTTACAAAAAAAAAAAGCAAAAATAGTAAGAATGGCAGGCTAAAGCTAGGGCGCCGAAAAAGTCACGCCAAAACCTTAACGGAAGCTGCGCATACCTGGGCACAAAGGTAGATAAAGGAGTCAAAAATCTCACACGGCGAGAGGCCTATCTATCTTTTTTACCAACTACTCTAACTACTCTAACTACTTTAACCAACCTATAATTAAAAGCAATACTAACAGATAATCTATCTTTTAAAAAAGTAATTATATAACTGCTAAAAGTAATAAAAACAGAAGATATCTTTATTACCGACTTAATAAACCTATAAAAGATCTATTTTTTAAAAATATATTATTTAGCTTATTTAAATAATAAATTTAAAAAAAAAAAAATAGCTAAGCTACTATAAGTTATATAAATAAACCTTAAAAAGCTTAAAGCTTATAGCTACAATATTTATTATTTATATAAAGATAATATAGCTAACAAATATATAAAAGCTTTATTAATTATATAAAAGCTATTATAAAGCTTAATATAATAATATAGCTATTAAAAAACTTAGTAATAAGCAATAGATATAGCAAAAATAAAAAGTAAAAGGTAAAGCTTATATTAACTTACTTAGAATAGGTAGCTTAGCGGTAAAATTAGGAATTAGTAACAAAATTAGGAATTAGCGGTAGCAAATTAGCAAAAAGTAGCTAAAAATATATTACTAAAATAAAACATAGTATCTAAGTCTCCTTAAACACAGTAAATAAGCTAAAGCCTGCTTAATATATTTATTAAAATATTTAATTTATATTAAAATAAGTTTATTATTAATTTAGTTAATATGTTTTACTACTATGTAAATATTACTACTATGTAAACACTTTTTTAAACTTTTTTAACTTTTTTTATTTAAATATAGTTTTTTTTTGCAATAATAATAAAGAATATATTAAAGAAATCTAGGTTATAAACTATTATTTGCGCTTTTAAATACAACTTTTAAATTTATTTTAAAATACTTGCTACTTTATATTTTGTTTCTTATATTACTTTTTGTTGCAGAATTAACAAAATAGCGCTTAAATGTAAAAGTAAAAAGAAATACTTTAAATTTACAAAAACTAAAAAAATTTCGATTATTTAGTTTATTATTAATTTAGATTTAAAAGCATTTTTACTTTAAGTTATATATATTTAAAATATAGCTAATTAATTATTAATTAAGTAAAATAAATAACTTATTAGTAAAAACTAAGTTATATGCTTTATAAACTATATACTAACCATGCTAGGTAGAATTTATAACACCTTTTTATTTGTAATACTTTTTATACTAAAATATACCATTTTTAAACATTAATAGTTAAATTAATTAAATAGTTATAAAAGAGCGGGTTATTAAATAAAGTATATAAAAAATCAAATATTATTTATAAAAATTATTAAAAAAAACAAAAAATAATTAGCTAGTTAAATAAGTACTTATATTTAGTATATTTATTTTGCATATAAAATATTAGTAATAGAAAATAACAGTATATAAAATTGAATTTAATAGCTATAATGCTAAAATTTAAATATAGTATAAAAGACGGTTAAAGTAACTAAATAAAGCAAACCGCTTATTTCTCCGATTTATTTTAAATAAGATATTAAACGATTAATTATTTACCGCTTAATTTTATATGGGTAAATATTTGCCTTTAAATAATACAGCGAAGATAAATCGGAAAAATAAGCGGTTTGCTTTATTTAGTTACTTTAACTGTTTTTTATACTATATTTAAATTTTAGCATTATAGCTATTAAATTCAATTTTATATACTGTTATTTTCTATTACTAGTATTTTATATGCAAAATAAATATACTAAATATAAGTACTTATTTAACTGGCTAATTATTTTTTGTTTTTTTTTAATAATTTCTATATATTATATTTGCTTATTTATATACTTTATTGAATGACTAGCTTTTTTATAACTATTTAATTGATTTAACTATTAATGTTTAAAAATGATGTATTTTAGTGTAAAAAGCGTTGCAAATAAAGAGGTATTACAGATCCTACCTAGCATGGTTAGCTGTTTAAACGCGTTTAAACTATTAAATTAATTATATTTAAGTTTTTTGCAAAAATTTTAATATATATAATATATACTTTTAATATATATTAAATGTTATTATATATAAAAGTATTATAAAAAAAGATATTTTTAACTTTAATAAAACAAAGTTTATAATAAATATAAAAAAGGAAAATAAGCTTTTATAAGCTTAATAAAATAATTAAAATTAGTTTATAGCTATTTACGCAATTAATTTTTGCAGTTAAATAGTACTACTTTTTTTTATTTTAAAAGAAAAAACTTATTTTGCTTTTTAGTATTACAATAGCTTTTTATTAGCTAATTAAGTTATTATAGTTTTAAATAATAGCTAAATTAATAATAAACTTAGTTTAATATAAATTAAATACTTTAATAAGTATATTAAGCTATATTTTATTAATATAAAATGTTTTTTTATATTTAATAGTTATAAAAGCTATTATTTAAAAGTTTTTAAGCATTATTATAAAAACTATAATATTTTTATTATTTTTATGCTTATATATTCTTTTTATAAGCTTTAGCTATTAAATATATTATATTTTAGCTTATTAAAAATAGCTTATAGAATTATAATTAGAAATTTTATATATATAAATATAACTTATATTTAAAAAAAAAACTTTTTTTTAACGTTTTTTTAAAGCATATATAAAGTTAATAACGCTTAAAAATATTATAGCTAAGTTTAAAGCTATTAAATTTATTTTATTTAATTTTAAAGTTGTTATTTTAAAGCTAAATATAAATCTATTTGCTTTTATATCATTATTAGCTTTAAAATTGCTTTTAACTATTTAGGCTTTAAAAACTTTTACTAATATTAATAAAGCTATTTTTTAATTAGTTTATTTAAAAAACCAAATCTTTAATTATTAAAATAGCTTTTTAACCAAAATAATTAATACTATTGCTTTATTATTAAAAGCTATATATTAATTATTAAATATTTAAACTTTGCTGCTTAATTAGATATTTTATTTTAAAAAGGCTAACTATATATTTAGTAAACATTAAAAAACTAAAAATAAACAATTTATTATAAGCAATCTAGGGTTACTTAGTAAAGTAAACAAAAAAAGTATAAATAGTAATATAAAAATTGTTATCCTTTTTTTATCCAATGAATAAGAGGTATTTACCTATTTATAGTAGGCCTAGCTAAGATTATATAAGCTCTGCTAACGTTTATAGCATGCCTATTATAATTATAAATTAAAAAACACTTATTTTAAACAAAAAAATAGATTTTTAAGTTTTTTAAAAAAGTAGTAATATTATAGAAATAAAAAATAATAAAAGAAATAATTATTAAATAAAAGCACTAGCGCGTGCACGCTATTATAGTATATATAGTAATACTAGTTATAATGCGTAAATATATATAGCAAAAGTAAAAATATCTAATAAAGAAAATTCCAATTAATTTAATTAATTAAATTATGTTATAATTATTTTTTAAATATATAAATATAATATATCTTGAAAAAGTATTTATATAGTAATAATATTTATATAGTAATAAAATATATTAATATAATATTTTTTTCCTTTAATAAATAAACTTTATATATAAATATAATTATATTTTTTATAACTTAATTAATTATTTTAAAAAAATTTTAACAAACTATTTTAATATTAAATAACTTTTTATTTATATTAAATTTAATTTATTTTATAAAGCAAAAAAGCCTTATACTTTCTTTTTGCATACTATAAATATAATACTAAATAAATGGTAATATTAATACGGTTATTTAAATATAGTTTGCAAAAAAGTTATGCTAAAACTTTAATAGAAGCTGCGTATACATAAAAATAGATAAAGAAGTTAAAAATTAAACCTATATAGCGAAAAGCTTATTTATTTCTTTTACTAACTACTCTAACTACTCTAACTACTTTAACTATTTTTTCTACCAAAAATAACTTAAATACTTATAATTAAAAGTAATACTAACAAATAACTCAGCCTTTAAAAAAGCAATTATATAACTGCTAAAAGTAGTAAAAACAGAAGATATCTTTATTACTAACTTAATAAACCTATAAAAGATCTACTTTTTAAAAATATATTACTTAGCTTATTTAAACAATAAACCTTAAAAAAAAAAGAGTAGCTAGGCTATTATAAATTATATAAACAAACTTTAAAAAGCTTAAAGCTTATAGCTATAATATTTATTATTTATATAAAAACAATATAGCTAATAAATATATAAAAGCTTTATTAATTATATAAAAGCTATTATAAAGCTTTATATGGTAACATAGCTGTTAAAAGACTTAGTAGCAGGTAATAAATATAGCAAGAGCAAAAAGCGAAAGGCAAGGCTAAAATAGGCGGCTCGGCGGCAGAATTAAGAATTAGTAACAGAATTAGGAATTAGTAACAGAATTAAGGATTAGCAGCAGCTAACAAATCAGCAAAAAGTAGCTAAAAACATATTACCAAAATAAAACACAGTATCTAAGTCTTCTTAAACATAGTAAATAGGCTAAAGCTTATAACTTTTTATTTAATATAATTTATTTAAGATTTTATATTTTTAATATTATATAAAGTTTATAATTGCTAGAAAGAAAAGTATACTTTAGCTAATAATAATAATTTAAGTGGTATTTTAGCTAGTAATTTTGTTTTAAGCTATAAAATAATATAATTTAAATTATATAAAATTAATTTAATGCTTTAAAAACCTTTTTAAATATTTAATTTATAATAAGCATGCTATAAACGTTAGTAAAGCTTATATAATTTTAGCTAGGCTTACTATAAATAAGTAAATGCTTTTTATTTATTAAATAAAAAAAAAGTAACAATTTTTATATTACTATTTATACTTTTTTTATTTACTTTATTAAGTAACTTTAGATTATTTATAATAAGTAATACTTATTTATTTAAGCTAAAACTAATTACTTTTTATTACTTATAAAAGAAAAAAAATTTTAGGTATAATATAGTTAATATTATAACTAACTAAAATATTATAAAAAGTAAAGTACTACTTTTTATAATAACTTAGTTATTATTAATAACTTTATACTAAAAGTAAAATGCTATAAAAAGAATAAAAGTTAATAATATTATAAAAACTAATAATTATAGCATTTTAGTTATATTTAGATTATTTTAAAGTTAAAATAACTAAAGTTTAGCTATAAATAATAAAATAGCTTAAATAAACTTTAAATAACTACTTATTATTAAGCAAGTATATAACTTTATTTTAAAAAACTTTTACTACTTAAAAATTATATATAAATCTAACTTATATAAAAATATAATTAGTAGAATTATTATATTTAATGCTAATAATAACAACTTTAAAAAATTTATAAAATATAACGTACTAATAAAAATTATAGTACTATTAAACTAAAGTATAAAAAAAAAAACTTTAATAAAGTATATATAGTAGTATAAAAACTTATTAAAACAATTATTTTTGTAGAAAAATTTAACAAATATATATTAAATAAGTTTTTAAAACATATTAAGGCAGCCTTAAGAGCAGAAATTTAAATATACTAGCTTAAAAAAAAGTAAATATAATAGACTTAAAAATAGTTAAATTATTTAAAAATATAAAACTAAAACTAAATATAGTAAGCTAAAATAATAGCTTTAATAATAAAAATTTAATGCTAGCTTAAATTAACTTATTAGTAGTTAAAAAGCTTTAATTGCTAAGCAATATAATTATTTAAATAAAGCTATATATATAACTATTGCTAAAAACGTTAAATTTAGCGCTAAAAAAACAAATTTAGCAGCTAAATTAAAAACTACTTTTATTAACATAAGCTATTTTTATTTTAATATACTTAAAAATATTATTAAAGGCTATATAATCTATTATAATAGTAAATTTTTTATTTATATAAACATTTATTTTTAAATTATATAATTAAAAAAATAAAATAGTATTTTAAAAAAAGCTAACTTTATTGCTAATAAAAGTTAAACTTTTTTTAAAAATAATATCTTTTAATAGTAGTTATAATAGCTATTAAAAATAGATTAGCAAAGCTATAAAATAACTATTATAACTTTTATAAAAGCTTTAAAAAAGAAATAAAAAATATAACTAAAAAAGCTAATAAATAGTTTTTAAAAAATAAATATACTATAAAAAATATTACTAAAAATAACTTTATTAAAATATATGCTATAAATACTTTTAAATATAAAAAAGTATAAAGTAATATTTTAAATAACTAGCTATTTATTAAACTATAAAACCTTATTTTGCTAAAGCTTTAAAAACTTATACTAAAACTAAAAAATTATTTAATTTTAGTTTACTTAAATAAGCTAAAAAATAAGCAAACAGT